>JAOUQZ010000010.1:12738601-12755436 GCA_028564935.1 Neosilurus hyrtlii | reverse complement strand
TGTAAAGCTGCTTTGTGACAATGTCAATTGTAAAAAGCGCTATACAAATAAAACTGACTTGACTTGACTTGACTTAATAGTAAACAAACAGGCATCTTAGGGTTCACCTTAGGAAATTACATACTGTGCTCTGACATATGAAATGAGAAAGTTGCAGTTATTTATTATTATACAGTTATTCATTCATTTATTTGCTGAACAGGTTTATACTACTAGGGTCATGGGGAGGCTGGAGTCTGTGTCAGCTGACTCTGGAAAAAGGCAGGATACACCCTGGACTACTACCAGTAGCTACCAGTTTATGGCAGGGCCAACACACACACATACACACACACACATTCGTTTTGCGTTCCCTTGCAATGCTTTTGTGTTACCTCCCAATGTTACACATTGATTCACGACCGTTACATAAGCTTCACAAAACTCTATCATAAAAGAAGGCTCATTCAACTTGCAACCAGTAATACAAATGCCAAATGGCTTGAATTTACCATAGTCAATATCGCAAATAAAATTAAGTAACTTAATTGCATAACTGCAGTGGTCTCTGCATCTGGAACACATCCATCTGCATCCATAGTGCAGTAATTGACCATAATCAAAGTCCACAGTGTCCTGAAGATTACATTAATGCTTTCTTTTAGAGAGCCCTGTCAGTCTTAGAATTTGTTTAAGTTTGTTTTCACTGATTATGCATCCCTGTTTTTCATTAACCACTAAAACTGTATTTGAATATTTGATTCCAAGATCAAAGTAAAAATAAGCTCATGCATGTGTATCCATAAGTCTGAAAACAAAAATACTATTGCAAGGGAATGCAAAGGTTATTGTGAGGGAATGCAAAAGTATTGTGAGGTAACACAAAAGTATTGTGAAAGAATATAATGTATTGAGGTATCGCAAAGGGCAGTGGTGGCCCGGTGGTAGGGTGCTCCATTAATGATCAGAAAGGCAGGGGCCACTATCAACGGGATGTCACTGCTGTCCCTCCAGCACAGCTAACTGGGTTATCAAAGGCTGACCATGTCTCTCACTGTTTGTGGTGAGAGGCATGAAAAAGAACCATTGCTGACTTTCGTCAAGTGTAGGCTGCATAGCTGTCAGCGTGTTTCTGCCCTGTGATGGCCTGGTGAGCTGTCCAGGGTGTACTCTGCCATTGCTCAGAGTCAGCTGAGATGGGCACCAGCCTCCCCGCGACCCTAATTAGGATTAAGTGGTTCAGAAAATAAATAAATGGATGAGGTATCGCAGAGTACTGTGAGGGAATACAAAAGATTTAAGGTAAAAAATACCCCTTACCTTGAACCCTTAGGGGCTCTGTATTCACTCGCTCATTTGCCAGACATTTTAATCCTATTAGGCACAAACAACCATCCAAACACACTACCATCCAAACACACTACCATCCAAACATACAACCATCCAAACACACAGCCATCCAAACACTCTATAATCCAAACACACAATCATCCAAACACACAACCATCCAAACACACTACCATCCAAACACACAACCATCCATACACTACCATCCAAACACACAACCATCCAAAAACACAACCATCCAAACACACTATAATCCAAACACACAACCATCCAAACACATTATAATCCAAACACACAACCATCCAAAAACACAACCATCCAAACACGCAATAATCCAAAAACACAACCATCCAAAAACACAACCATCCAAACACACTATAATCCAAAAACACAACCATCCAAACACACTATAATCCAAAAACACAACCATCCAAAAACACAACCATCCAAACACACTATAATCCAAACACACAACCATCCAAACACATTATAATCCAAACACACAATAATCCAAAAACACAACCATCTAAACACACAACCATCCAAACACTACCATCAACCACCCACGCTCACACATACCTAGGAGCAATGAAAGTCAGTTAGCCTAATGTGCATGTTTTGGGACTGTGGGAGGAAACTGGAGTTACCCAGAGGAAACCCACACAAGCGGGGCTCTGTATTGTGTAGTCACAATGTCTTTCATTTTTAAGAAATAATAAAGGAGAAATCTACATGGATAATTATTTTGGTGCCTTAAAATCCTATCGCTTTCTCTTTGATTTAAAGGAATTAGCTCTGAATCAGCGTTGTGGGTTACAACAAAAATAATTTATCCTGTTATTTTTTCACTTATTTTCTTTGAAGGAAAGTCTACGACGTCATCAACAGGCGACACAATTCTTTGCGCGGCCCCGCCCTAAAGTTTGTTTTGCGCATGCGTAAAGCACGGAGTCCTTGGCTGCGTTGGGTACTGTAGGTGAACCGCACTGCTTCGGGACGCTGTCAAAATGCAGACCTGGAACCAGCTTTATCGTACACTTGCAACGGTAACTATGCTATATGTTTTCACAGCACTGCCTGAGTGAAAGTGTGTGCAGTGGGACTGTAATCAAGAAGGATACCGCTTGGTTGGTACGTTGCTACGTCAAGGCCCGGTTCGCCCTGTAGCTTTTACTTGACAAGTAACATTAGCTTAGTTTACTCAGCGTCTCACTAAACCAGCCGGGTGTCACTGCACCCCCTGCGCTTTTCACTGGGGTGTGAATCCTAATGTTCGGGTTCGGTAAAGCCTTTAAAATTATAATTAAAACTTTATCTAATTTTCTGCATGAAAATCAAACTACTTTGTGCATTCAGTGTCCATGTGCCTCAGTATCCTGTCTTAAGTGATTTTTTAAATTTCTACTTAACTGCAAGCAATTTAATGGCTCCACAGTCATCAAGAGTTTGTTTTCAGTTCATCTTGGATTATCAGTTTTTATTTGGATGTCTTTATGTGTTAAACACCCCCCCCCCCCTTTCCCAATTTCAGCGAGGTCAACACCTGCCCTGCAAACTGCATGGAGTCACAGCATTATCTCTGAGAACGTACAGCGACAAGGCTGCAAGTAAGACCACTGAACTGATCAGTGCTACCGTCTTCTGTAACCCATCTTGTTCATTTACCTCTCTTGAAAGGGATGGAGTTGTCACGTGATGTCTTGCTTTCTTGTAGTTGATGCTGATGTCACGGTGGTGGGCTCAGGACCTGGAGGGTATGTTGCTGCCATCAAAGCCGCCCAGCTTGGTTTTAAGGTAAGGTAATAGCTTGTGTTTTTTGGTGATGGAAAAAAATCTTTTTACCTGTTTTTGTTTTCAGTGATTACCATCGCTTATTCTTCTACAGACAGTGTGTGTGGAAAAGAATGCCACCCTGGGAGGTACCTGTTTAAATGTGGGCTGCATCCCATCGAAGGTATTTTTCACTTTCTTTTTGATACTCGAAGAGTAAAACGGCCAGAACAAACGTATCTGAGTTTGTAGAAGTGTCCTGATATTTTTGCATTTTCAAGGCCCTGTTGAACAACTCGTATCTGTATCACATGGCACATGGAAAGGATTTTGAAAGCAGAGGTATTGAAAGTAAGTACAAACTTATGTAAAAAAAAAATAAAAAAATTGTATCAAAGCTATAGGTACTGTTTCAATAACATCCTCTCAGTAACATAGCCAGACCTATCTATGCTTCTTTTCCCAAGTTTTACAAACATCTGTAGAAAGATCAAAGTGCATTTTAAGATATGTATCCTTTTGTTTATGATTTCTGACAGCCCTACCAAATTATAGCAGCTGCCCCTTTAGCTGTCCTACCTGTGTAGAGATTGGATTGAACATGAACATTTGAACTTCAAACTTGTTTCAGATTGCAGTTAAATAATTTTCTTTTTTTTTTAGTCCAGGGGATTTCACTGAACTTGGAGAAAATGATGGCTCAAAAAAGTGGTGCTGTGAAAGCCCTGACAGGAGGCATTGCACACTTATTTAAACAGAATAAGGTATGATTGTAAGTGAAAAAAAACAATGTTCATAGAGGGACACTAATTGAAAGGACAGGTACACTGAGGTTTTATTTACTACTGCTTTGGTGTTTAATGTTTCTGAAGGTTACACATGTCAGTGGGTTTGGAACTATAACTGGGAAAAATCAGGTCACTGCAAAGACCACCGATGGCAGTGAGCAAGTCATTAACACCAAAAACATCCTCATTGCTACAGGATCAGAGGTCACTCCATTCCCAGGCATTGAGGTGTGTTTTCACGCTCAAGCTTTCTATGCCAAAACATACATATTTTTAATAGTTACAAATAAATTTTCAAGTGTCTAATGAACACACATCGGCAGTGAAACTTTTATTTCAACAAAAACATCTTTAAAATTTTTTTTTACTTTAATTTAGTAATTGTTTTATATTTGTTATCAGATTGATGAAGACACTATAGTATCCTCTACAGGGGCTCTGTCCCTCAAGAAGGTCCCAGAGGAGCTGATTGTTATTGGAGCTGGAGTTATTGGAGTGGAGCTGGTGAGTAAATATAACAAAAATATGTTCATAAAGCTTTATACTGAACATGGACTTTTCTACATTTTGCGTTTTATACGTTTCAGGGCTCAGTGTGGCACAGACTGGGCTCCAAAGTGACAGCAGTGGAATTCCTGGGTCATGTCGGTGGGATGGGCATTGATATGGAGATCTCCAAGAATTTCCAACGTATTCTCCAGAAACAGGGCATGAAATTCAAGCTGGGTACCAAAGTCATGGGTGCCACCAGGAGACCCGATGGCAAGATCGATGTGGCGTAAGTTTTCACTTTACAGTCAACAAAAAAAACAGCATCTTACGTTAGAAAAAGTAAGCCGGTTCGTGCTATTGTCTAAAATTACCAGTGTATAATAAGTTTCTTAATAGGAAGGACAGAGATGATGGTAATGAGGAACATCTCTGAGATGGCATGAGACAGAATGTTTAAAAGGATCCAGACTACATGTCTGGAATACACTTGAGATGCTTGCCATCAAAAAAATGGTCAACTATTTCATCCTTTTGTATTGGAGTATCTTCTAATTACTGAGTCAATCCCAGGTGACATTAAATGAGTGGTGGGGTGCATCCTGAAGAGGTCGCCATTCTATTGCAGGGCTAACCAAATGAAGAATGACTCTTCACACCTTTGGGCAATTTAGAGTCACCAGTTCACCTAACCTGCATGTTTTGGGACTAAGAGAGTGGACGACCAAGTGTACATGGATCATTGCTATCATTTTAATAATCAGCAAATTAGTATTAATAGGAATATAAGCGTTGTTTCAGAGTTGAGTACATTATGTCCATTGGTATTTCACTGTTTCACGTTAAACATTTTCATTCTTCATGCATATTTGCTCAGTGGGTTGCCAGATATGTTTTGATGGCCAGCATGAAACACCACTGCATGTGTAAATCACAAGACTATTTATATGGGGTCCCCTGATGAACTCTACGAGCACAACAGTACTTCTTAGAGAGTACATTAGTTTCTAGCAATACATGATCTGCTTCCCTGTATTTTCAACACAGTAGAGTTTCTTTAGCAAGGCTGACCTGTCTGCAGTTCATCTGCATGCAGTGTTAAATTTTAAGACTGCGTGAATAATGGTGAAACTTTTCTTGCCATACTATTTACTAGGGATAGTGTGTAGTTATGGGTACAGAGGAGTGATGGCAGTGTTTTGTGTTTGCAGAGTGGAAGCGGCTGCTGGAGGCAAGAACGAGACGCTCACCTGTGACGTGCTGCTGGTCTGTATCGGCCGCCGGCCATACACAGGTAACCTTGGTCTTGAGAATGTTGGAATTGAGCTGGACAACCGTGGCAGGATACCCATCAACAACCGGTTTCAAACCAAAGTGCCCAGGTACTGAACATTTAAGGGAAATAAAATTATTTGCTTGTGATCAGAACAGTATTGATTTAATAAAGCCTACATAATAGTGTAAGAACCTATTTTTGATGTTGAAACACAGTAACAGGAAATTAACTCTAAATATATTTATTTATTGGTGTTGCTAAGAGTGTAATATGAAGTATAAAGGAATTGTTTGAGTGTGTTTCATAACATGGTCATGACCTGCAAATTTTGTTCTCATTTATTCAGGTGCACTGACCTTAAGGCATTTAATATAAGCTTAAGGCATTTATATAAGCTAAGAATTTCCATCACTGGCTAATTTAATTTGACTAATTATTTACCCATTCACATATTCTGTTGATTAATTGTGTACTGATGAACCAGCCCTGTTAGAAGTGGTGGTTCAGTGCTATTTTGCCACAGACAGATGACCATCAAGGTCACAAAACATTTTTCACTTTCACTGTCTGTATTCAGGTGTAAACCTTCTGGAGTTCTCATTATTGTTCTCAAGCATGAGTTGTATGAAATCTCTGTAGGATTATCATAGAGTTATGACTGTAACAAACAAAAAAACCTGATTAGACTTTGGAGTTGATCCAAACAGGTTTAAGGTCACAGTAAGGCATACAAATTGGTGAAGAAATAGAATTAGACTCTGTAGAGATCTCCTTGTTTATCTGTAGAGTTTGATCTGTATTCATTGGCTGTGCACATTGTGAGTAATTTGATTACAAAGCCTGAACAGTGCTTTTGTTATGGCATGTGCTCAGTCAGTTTGCTTTTCTGAATGCAGTATTTATGCCATTGGGGACGTGGTGGCTGGTCCCATGCTGGCACACAAGGCAGAGGACGAAGGCATAATATGTGTTGAGGGAATTGCAGGAGGAGCTGTTCACATTGATTACAACTGTGTTCCTTCCGTCATCTACACGCACCCTGAAGTCGCATGGGTGGGCAAGAATGAGGAGCAGCTAAAGGAAGAAGTGAGATCTTTTTGTCATTTAATTTGTTGAACTCGTAACCATTTGCATTTTAATCTAAATTTCCACTGCCTCCGTGAATGGTTCCCTTAGGGTGTCCCATACAAAATCGGAAAATTCCCCTTCGCTGCTAACAGCAGAGCAAAGACCAATGCTGATACCGATGGTCTGGTGAAGATCCTGAGTCACAAAGAGACGGACAGAATGCTCGGAGCTCACATTCTTGGATCTGTAAGTGTAGAACCACGTGGCTAATTTCAGTGTTTCCAGTGTTTATTGTAGTGAGATTCCAGACACATCCATCTGTTGGCAGCAACTGATTCAAAACATAATTGCGAGTTTTTGTTTGTTTACTATTTAGCTTAGTTTACTTTCACACTCGACATAATTACCTTTTGCATGAGCAGCGTGGAAGGTATTGTGGCGATTTTCGTTCCGCAGGAAATTGTGTGTGGTCTTGTCTGTCCACAGTCCATGAGTGCGCGCTTCGTCCTAGTAAGTTATTATCTTGGGTGTGAGCTTTATCTCCTTCATGTTATTATTACTCGACATTTGAGAGCTTATTGAAATTGTACTAAAATAAAGTCATGCTACGATAGACACAGATAGGAACTTTATAATAGGTCTAATGCCGGGATCTAATTAGGTAGTTAGGAGTTCAGCTTCGTCTTCAAGTTAGACAGAGCATGCGTGTGTCCGAGTACCCATAACACGTGAAAGGTCATGGAACGCGCATGTTCCCTCCACCAGTCATTAAATTAAAAGCACTGAAACACTCATTGTGAGGCTACGTGCCAGTAAAACGCTTTATTCTTGGTCAGAAACGCAGTGAGAGTCAGCAAACCATGTATGCCTGAAACAATAATTCCACACAAATTAGGCACTCGGTTACAAGATAATCATACAAACAGCTTGTTTTAAAGCATTTTGTTTATGTATCTGCCATTAGCCACTTTGTCACTCAGACAAAACAGCTCTGTTCTGTAGTTTAGTTCAGAGTGGAATTGCTTCCTTTCCTTAAACCCCTCTAGTGTTCATTGCTGGAACTGGACCAGGCCCATCTTCGTATATGGTCTCAGATCGGTGGGTTTGAGCCACTCCAGGTTGCATTTGCCATGTCCTGATTTTTTAATAATGTACACTTGTGCAGCTAATATTAGAGTGCTGTATTAGAGTGAATACCAGCTGAAACAGTGCTGTGTTCTGCAGGGAGCTGGTGAAATGATCAATGAGGCTGCACTAGCAATGGAATATGGAGCATCGTGTGAGGATGTTGCGAGAGTTTGCCACGCCCACCCAGTAAGTATACAGATTATAATTAAAGAAGTTTCCCTTTAAGTGTCAAGTAAAGTTTATTAAATTTGAGTTTAAGTTTAAAAGCAATTGAAAAATAATTGCCTCTATTAAGGCCTGCAGAAAATATTTTATAGATTTTCATGTGTTTATATGTACCTCATAATTTTCTTTTGTTTAAATATGATGGAAAAACTGTCCTACACTTCTGTCATTAAATGCAACCATGCTGGGAAACACTGATAATTATGACTAATTGGTTTTTGTACCAGACCTGTTCAGGTTTCTTAACTCTAACTTTTCTTCCTTTCCAGACTGTTTCAGAGGCCTTCAGAGAAGCCAATCTTGCTGCTTCATTTGGAAAAGCTATAAATTTCTAGATTACAGGTTATATGTATATAACTGTTTGCTTCATAACTGTACGGCACACATTTGCAGTCCTGAATCCTTCATTTTCAGGAGAATGTCACATGTAAAACTGTACTTCATTTAGTATGTTAATTTAAATGTTCTAAATAAAGGGTTGGGTCTTATAATGGTCTTAAAGTGTGCAAGTCCAAGGTGTGCAATGTACACTCCTATACACTTCAGGAGCCACAAAACACCACAGGGATGAAGTGGAACTGCAGAAAATCAAGTTCAGGTTTCATCAGTTTCTTTGGTGTGGAATTTGTTTATTTTTTTATTTTACCAAGATGATGTGCAAATGCAGTATGGTGTGCAGATTCGGAGGTGTGAATAAACGGTATGAATGATGTTATGATTTTAAATCCTTTATCGACAAATCGTCATTATGAGGTCCTAGAGCACTGACCTTATCCCCCTCTCCTCCAGAAGCATTATATCATGACCCAGTTCTTCAACCTCCACTCCCCCCAAGCTAGGATTCAAACGGAAATATTTGTTTTTATTGCAGATGAATAATGTTAATAAAGGATGTCTTTCTAATGGGGTGATTGATTAAAGGACAAGTTATTCAGTTTAGTAGTATATTAATAGTGTTTATGAACTGAAAAATTACCATATTCTGAAACTACAAATTCACTCAGAGTGCAAACTCCCACCAAGGTAGTTCAACCACTTCTTTACCTATTGATCAAGGCAGATGGTTTTAGAATTATGGTACCCCTTGTGCAATTATTTTTTAACTTTTTTGTTTTTTTTCCCCCCCAGTACATTCTGGGTGAGCTGCCTTGCTCTATTTCATGGTCTTAAAAAATCCTTCAACTGTCCTGGATCTGGATCACCTAAAATTTAATTAGGTTTTTTCACTTTTGGCTTAAATTTCATGGAAATCTGGCCATTATTTTTTATTTATTATATTTATATATATTATATATTATTTATTTTATATATATATATATATATATATATATATATATATATCTATATCTCATGGACACACACATACCAACTCTCATAAACTCCCTATGTGGTTGAGTTAATTATTTTTCATTCTGTAGACCCTATATTACAGCTACTGCATCAAAATCAATTGAATCAAAACTGATCTTTATGACCACATGAATATGTGAGTACTTTAGACTGTAATGTCAGCACAATCACAATTGTCGAAGATTTCGAGATTTGGAATAAAGCAGAAAAGAAATCCTACATGGTAGAGCTGATCAAAGTGGGAGGAAGTGAGATTTTAATTCAGTGGTGAATTGTTTATATAAAATTATTTTAATATTGGAGAAGACATTTTTCAGATGCACAGTTTTCAGATATATTTGCAATAATTATTTGTGAATAAAAACTTGTACCTGGATTCCTAATAAGGTTAATTATTAGGTCACGATAACTTCTTTGCTCTTTTAGCTTAGGCCTACCTTTTTTTTTTTGGAAATATATGCAATACTGTAATTTTGCTTTGTGAGGTCAGTTAACGTTTTTCGAGTTGTATTGGAGTCAAGTATTAAGAAGAGCCTAGGAATAGTGTATTGCACGGTTCAGACCTGGTGGAGGCACTATAGGAGTGTTTGGCCCACAAATATGGTGTAAGGTGGGGGTAATTATTCATCTGACTTCCCAAAATGGGGAAAACAATAAGCATTTTACAACCAGTGTTAACATTTCTGAGGCAATTTGAAACAAGTTCCAAAGGAACTCTTGCTTTATGCAAACTTCTAAAGTCTATATTAAAATATGGTTGTTCTCCATGCTTCATTTTTAATATTATTATTATTTTTGGTATAATTTTACTTTCTTTCAATATGTACTTGGGTCAGGACCATTAAATATTATCCAGTTATATAGTTCCAAGTTAAAGATTTTGATATTGAATAAATTCGGCAACAGGCCAGAAATTACTGCATTGTGATGTGTTTATTTAGATAAAACTGAGTGATACATTACAGGGTTTTTAAATATAGGTAAATACATTTTATTTTAATAAGAGGGTTACTATTACTATTAGAGGGGATCCCAAAGCTTGTGACGTGGTTTTTGAATAATGTTGACATCAGAAGGGAGAACATGTTCTCACACCTCTTAACTCCTGATTATCATCCCAGTAATCAAAAACATCTGTGTGTAATTTTACCTTTAATTAACTGCCAGTCCTGGATGCTCAAATAGATTTTCACCTACAGATATCTAATATGGGACCATTTTCCCCAATATATAAATGGCCAGGCATAATATTTGGCTTAATTGGTTTACCTGACTTCCCTTTGTCAACTATTTGGGCTTCTGGTGCGAAAATGTGATCATTTTGTCATATTAATATAGAAATTCTAAAGGGTTCACAAACTTTCAAGTATCACTGTATTAATAAAATGATAGGAATAAAATAAAAAGCATTGATATATATTTTCTCTGACCGTTGTCCCTAACATATAACTGTACTGGGATGTTCTCAGTGACGTAGTGTAAGTAAGAGGAGGTAAAGGTTATAGTGGTTATACACTCCTGGATAAAATGTAGTTGAAGAAATGAGTTTTAAACCATGCTGAAGCATTCAAAACAAACTCTTAAGATTTTTTTTTCATATTGTCTTGAATGAGAGGTTTATTTGGTTTGTTTTCACTCACAATTTGGTACAAAATAAGTATTCAGTTATTAAAATATTTTTTCAAAAATTTTTCAGACACCTTTTGTTAAAGTCAAACCTTTAGTTAAACAGCCAAAGAGGTCCACTTCACATTTTATTCATTTAATGTTTAGTATACAGTCATCTATACCTTACTTTGATTTATCAATGATTGTCAATGTCTTGGTTCTAAAGTTTTTTTTGTTAAAACAGACAGGTGCTGTATAAGGTGGCTTTCTGGCTAATTTCCTGAAGTAACTCTTTCACAGCCGTTTCTAGATCCACCAGCTGGTTGGCTTTTTCTTCCAGTGTCTTCTGGTTTTCATCGTAGGATTTTTCCAAATCTGAGGGAAAATAACTTAATTAGTATTTTTACAGGATGGAACAAAATAACAAACGTAATTGAAAAAAAAAAGTACATATGCAATTACTCCCAAATGTTGATTTCGGATTTATTTATTTAATAATAATAATTATTAGCAGTAGTAGTATTGTTGTTGTTGTTATATACTATTTTAATCATTGTTAGTTCTTCAGAAAAAGTGCTCTTCTAAAGATATATTTATTTCAATGAGTAAACAAGTATTAAATGCAGGTACACATGAAGTGTGATTCATTGAAACCAGTGGTTAGACAGATTCTCACCTGCACCTTTAACAGGAACACCTGTGTCTCTTATACACTCATGCAGTTTGCAGCCGATCATAAGCTTCAAGAGCTTCATATAATATCCACAATAAAATAAGAACAGGCAGATAAACGAGCTCAGACACTTTTTATTGTAGTATGGTTAGTGCCAACAATATTCTTTTCTCCTGTGATGACATTTAATATTAACAATAAATTCAATAAACTTGTTGACCCGTATCTGCTCGGTTATAACCCTTATATTCATTGTGCTGCCGCCAGAACAAATTAAATGGTTGCAATCGTTTCTCAGATTAGTTATACACATTCATTCATTCATTTATTTTCTGAACAGCTTAATCCTAATTAGGGTCAAGGGGAGGCTGGTGCCCATCTCAGCCGACTCTGGTCGAGGGCAGGGTACACGCTAGACAGCTTGCCGGGCCATCGCAGGGCAGAAACACGCTGACAGCAACTCAGTGGCCTACTCTTTACGAACGACAGCAATGGTTCTTTTACATGCCTTTCACCACAGACAGTGAGAGACACTGCTGGCCTTTGACAACCCAGCTAGCTGCACTGGGGGGACAACAGTGACAACTTGGTGATATTTGGTGACTTGGTGATAATTTTTAAAATATTTTTTAATAACTGGCAGCACACAAACAAAACTATTAATAGTGGAGCTCTGCACGACACTTGCGGAGCCCCATACTTAAGAGAAATTGGTATAGCGTCAAGCTAATTTTTTTGTGCCTTGAACATTGTGTCTATAAATGTTCAAGTGGGAACTCTGTAGTGATAGTCCGCCTGGCGGTATATAACTGTCTTAATGTCCCTCTGTTTCCTCAACGAGACCCAGAAGTTTGGAATGCTGGTGAATGAGTTGAATATGGAGTATTAATTATGATCCTGATTTCACTTCTTGATGCTAGACAAGGATTTTACAGATGAGGATTGGAACTGACAATATTCAAATCCTAGATGAATATTTGGAATGAGCGGTATGCACAAACATTTGCTATCTAGAAAATGCCGGTAGGGCTTTCCCTGTGTTCTAAATAGGCACGCTGAGCACAGTATAATTAATCTATGGCAAACGGTGGTTATTGACACTGTGAAAGATAAATCAGATAAACGGTACATACAGCAGTGGCATTGAAGACAGTAACAAACCAGCAGCAGGACAGCAGTGAAATGCAAATGGTTGCCTGCAAGTTACGCTTGCATGAAAGTGGGGAGTCAGCGTGAGCATCACAGCTCACTCTGACATTTGAACAGAAAGGCCTTTAACCCAATCACATTGAGAATGACATTTCTGGCGCGTTAACGTGCTTAAGGAAGTAAACCTATCCTGCAGAGTGGCACCTCGCATCTCGAAGTGTCGCGCAAGCTTCATTCATGTTCAACAAAAGTATTACATATTTCAGTGTTAACACTGTTGAATGAATTTTTTTATAGAATGTCAACTTTTCTTCCAATAAAATATGTCAACATTATCATAAGAATATCAAGAATATATTTGGGTGTGGCGTAGGTTAACGTAAATGTTGTCCAAATTTTATGCTACGTAATCTCATTTCATGTCATCAACTTGTATCAGGAGAAACGTTTTTGGAGCTCTCTTTAAGGCAGTGCCTAGATCTTTATATTACTTGATTAGGTCAAAAGAAACTATTTATCGACAAGTTTGTGTAGAGATTATATCAGCACCTTTGAGAAGTTGTAGTTTGTCACTAGCTTGCAGAAGCAGCTCCTTGGCTTCTTGTTGAAGCATTTCAGCTTTTTTCTTAGCATCTGCTACACCCTGAGCCTTCTGAGTGATGAGCTCCTCCACAGTACCATATTTATCCTTCAGCTCTGTGTCCAGATCCTACACACAACACACACACACACAAAGAGAAAACCATTGATTTTATATTGTTGCTCTCAGTAATGCAAGTACTGAAAATTCTTAATTCCCACTCATTGACGTCAACTTGATTACACGGCCGTGCATTACAAGTTTGATGGTGTATATAGGCACCTTTTTGATCTGCTCTGTCAGCTCAGTGACACTGTCTGTTTCTTTTTCTGTCATTTCAGCAGTGGTCGAAGTGTTAACAGCTTTTTCTTTCAAAATAGCCACATCCTTTTCCAGCTGAAGTAGCCTCTGGGTAGCATTACTCAGCTTGAACTCTGAATCAGCTGTTTCTGACTCTACCTGTAATTCACATGGGGGGAAAAAAAATAAAAAATCAAAGTGAATCTTCTACTTATACAAAGATTTATGAGCTTATGTCTCACAGCAAACACACATTTGAATGGAGGTGGATTTCAAACATGCATTAGATTGAATTTAATGTGCAATATATTCCTCTTTCTCATGACTAAACACAAGTAAATCATATCTTTATTACTGTAAATACTTTAAACACAGGTTTCATTAGCAGTTCCATTCCCATCTTTTTCCTTTAGCGCTTTCACTTTTTTTTCTTCGATACTCAAAACTGTTATCATGCCTCTGCATGATTCATGTCAGAACATTATTTTCTGGCTGATCTTGCAGTATGTTTTTTTTTGTTGTTGTTGTTGTTTTTTTTTTTTACCATATTAAGCCTCCTGTTCGCCTCCCCTCATGCATTCACACTGAAGTGACAGTGTAATGATGCAATGTTGGTAACAAGGTTTAAACCTGTATGTGCAGAAGACACTTTCCACTTCACAGAATGCTTTATGCTCAGTGCTAAGATATGATTAATAACAATAACTACCAAGATCTAACTCCATATTTGGCACTGAAGCTTTGTTGGTTTAGTTTACTCTATATGGCCAAAAGTATGCAGACACCTAAGTGTTACAACCAGATGTGTGCCTTCCTTAAACTGTTGCCAAAAAGCAGTAACAACACAACAGTCTAAAATATTTTTTTGTACAGTAAAGCTTTAATAAATCCTTTCAGTGCAACTAAAGCACCAAAATCTGTTCACCTGTGTGCAAAGAGAACTCTATAAAGATATGGTTGGCCTTGTCTGAACAAAGCCCTGAACTTAGCCCGACTGAACACCTTTAGCCAATACACTTTTGGTCAAATGAGTACAAACACTCATATTATATCACAAAAACAGCATAAAGCCTTCTCAGAGAAATTAAGGCTGTTATACTGTAGCAGCGACAAGGACAAACTCTGAAATGGGATGTTCAACATGAGCATATGACTGATTGTGATGGTTCAGTGTTCACAAAGCTCGTCCACCTCACAGCAAGAAGGTCCTGGGTTCAAGTCCCATGCTTGGCAAGGGGGTTTCTGTGTGGAATTTGCATGTTCTCCCTTTGCTTGTGTGGGTTTCATCTGGGTACTATGGTTTCCTCCCATGTCTAATTGACTGCTCCAAATTGCACCTAGGTGTGAGTACGAATAGCTGTCTGTGTGTTGGCCCTGCAATGATCTGGCAAGCTGTTTAGGGTGTACCCCACCTTCGCCCAGAGTCGGCTAAGACAGGCTCCAACCTATCTGCGACCCTAGGAGTATTAAGTGGTTTGGCGAATGAAAAAATGAATGAATTTCTACTGAAACTTTGAAAGTAAATTACAAGCAACTGTAGAAAATATAAGTATAGCTTTATGTTTTAATTTTAATTTTATTCTAGTCATGGTATTTCCTTATCAGATGTTTGGTTGTGATTATGGTTATTTGTTGTTAGATTTATATTTTTATAAAACTCTTATATAATAAGAATAATCTGTCATAACTGGGTTCTTATTTGTTTTCTAGATTATTCAGATTAGTATGATCTAATATTTATTATAATTTCCAACCATAATTCCTTGATGAGTGTTGGTCTAGGGTTAAACTTACAGATACAAGCAAATCATGTGTTCCTTTGATGTCACTGGTGGCCTGTTTTAAAGCTTCGCTCACAGCTGTCTGAGCTTTTTCTGCCTGGTCCAGAGCTTCCTGTACCAGCTCAGCTGTGCTCTTCACATCAGTTGCTTCTTTCCTGTTCCAGAGAGAAGCTTTTATTCACTAACACTTAACAAAATTTTAAAAGGTTATATGTAGGCAAAATGTATACTACGAATATATATCTCTTATGTTGCAGTACACAATGTTCATACAAACCACTAGATGGTGATAAATTATTTTGCAAGACATACATGATCAACTTGGATCTTTTGAAAGATTACAAACAATCCGGTCGGACCTCATTTGCATCAGAAACATGATGATGTTCTACTCCAGTGTTAAAGCTCTGACCTGGCTTTACGGGCCTGCTCCAGAAGGCTCTCGGCTCTTTCAATATCAGCAGCACTTTCATTAAGGATATCCGCCACATCAGACAGACTGGCCACACGTTCCCGAATATCTGCTGTCAGGTTCTGCAGCTGATCTGGTGTCGTGGGCATCTGCATCTGCAGAACCTCGTTGGCCACAGCTTCAATGCTCTCCAGATCTGCTCCTTCTTCTAAAGACGTCATCAAAATAGCAAGGATGAGTGGAGCAAAGATAAGGGATGATCTTTTAACATTCAAAGTAAAGACGAACTGGAAAAGGTTATCTGTCTGAAATTATTTATACACCCACAAAAGGAAAGTAAGCAGATCATCAAAGATGTTATCATAATTTGATCTGAAATAGTTTAGAACTCATGAGCGTACGGGTGAGGAAGTCTCGGATCTGTTTGATGAGCCTGCGCAGCTCCTCGTTACTGTCATCCACTCGCTGCTTGGTCGCATTAGTCTTCTGCAACACCTCCTGAGCATTCAGTTTGGCCTCATCTGCTTTCATTTTTGCTTCTGACACCTAAATATACAGCACCAGGTCAATATAAACTGCTTAGTAGTCACTGATGTAATTGCTGTTAGGAATGTTCACTGGTTCACTCGCCATCTTGGAAAGCTTGTCCACCTCCTCCATGGCACTGACAATATCCTGGTCAAAGTCCTTGGCTTTCTGCCAGGCATTATGGGCCAATGTGGTAAGACCATTACATCCATCTCCCCCACACTTCCGGTTTCCTTCGGCATCCACACAGCCTAGACCTCCACAGGGAGAGTCAGCACAGGCCTCTGAACCAGCAGGGCTTCCACAAGTCTAGAGTCAGATGAAAATAAGGTTAGTCACTACACAATATCTATTACTACAAGCACATGCACACATCAGAAGACA
>JAOUQZ010000010.1:12700466-12717463 GCA_028564935.1 Neosilurus hyrtlii | reverse complement strand
ACACACACACACACACACACACACACACACACACACACATATATATATTTATATATATATATATATATATATATATACAAATAAATATAAAATTGGGCGGCTTAATAACTTGTTCAACGTTTGACTATATTTTCACCACGGATCACAACTGTAACAAGAATGAAAATAAATTTTGGTTAATTTTTTCCAAACAAATTTAAATGAGCTAAATTGACTTTAAACTTCTGCCAACATGATGGAAGAAGTGGTGGGGGGTGTATTAGGGGGTAAAGGAGACAATAAGGAAAACCTTTCCAACCGGTAAATGGTTAAAGGATTCAGTCGGAGTTTAAAACTCATGAACAGAAAATACGCTTTTTTTTAAACAGCAGCCCAACATCTGGAAACATGCAAGTGCTCACGTGACCAAGAACGTAAGAAAACTTCCTGTAAAGTCTGTGAAAGTAAAAAGATTTTTAAAGAATTGGAAGAAAGAGGAGTGCACTTACACAAGAGCGCGGTGAGATGTAATAATATCATGATTTGAGGGGTTCTTGCTGAGAGCTGCGTCGCTTTTACAGGAGCCGCGTTGAGCCTCTCTCCAGCTTCCAGTCCAGCCTTCTGCGTCTCTCTCTCTCTCTCTCTCTCTCTCTCTCTCTTCCCCGTTAGCTCATGCGCACAGGGCTCCCTGCCCTCCCCCAGGTGTTATCATTGTGAATGAGCCTGAGCCAGTCAGCCGTTAAACTAAGAACAGAGCCAAACTTTCAGCTAAACCTCTTAAAGTGAGGGATGTGTATTTGTGCCCATATTCCAGATTGTTTATACATGTAACCATGTCCACTATAGGGGAGACCAGGGACAGTTGCAGCACTTTTTAAATTATTTCTTTAATTTACTAGGTTACTCTGAGTATTCTGGTTGAATCAGGCCTAACAAATATTTATATGTTAAACTTATATTACTTTTTTTAGGGTTGTATACCCTATAAAATATAACCCTGTAATAGGGTTGTATAAGGTTGCACACATCGGGGCGCCCGGAGAGCAGTTGCGGGATAAGTACCTTGCTCAAGAGCACATTAGAACTATGAAGATGCAGCTCACTCCCCCCACCGCCACACATACCAAAATACACTTAACAATATTATTTAAAGATGATTACATATGGCACGTTGTTCACAATATTTATCTGCTACTTTATCTGAAAGGATGAAGTCAGGTGTGAGGGAGGCAGCACGGTGGCATCGTGATTAGCATGTTCGCCTCACAGCAAGAAGGACTCCAGGGCTCAGGTGTTTCTTTGTGGAATTTGCATGTTCTCCCTGTGCTTGTATGGGTTTTCTCTGGGTGCTCCAGTTTCCTCCTACGGTCCAAAGACATGCACATTAGGCTGTTCCAGATTGACCCTATGGAGTGACAGTAAGTGTGAATGGATTTGTGTGTGTGAGTGAGTGTGTGTGGGTGTTGCTCTGTGATGGTCTGGCACGCTGTACAGGGTGTACGCCGCCTTTGCCCAGTGTCCGCTGAGATAGGCACCAGCCTTCCTGCGACCCTTGTAGGAATGATTGGTTAGGCAAATAAGCAAGAATGACTAAGTTTGGTGTGAGGGACATATGAGGGACGGTTTCAATATTGTTCAACATTTTGTAAATACCTAAAGTGTACATTTGTGCATACCATATACATAACCCTGTATGAATTACTTTTTATGTATTAATTTATATACAACACTTCCATTGAGTCATCTTGTCCATTAATTTAAAAATGGTTTTATAAGGGCTTTGGTAAAACCTCGTAATGTTGTTTTTTTCTGTAATTCTGAAGTTTTTAATAATGTCGTCGTATTGGAAGTTAAAGGAATTTATTTAAGTGTCTGCCATTCTGCCAAGTGTCTATAGGACTTGATGACTGTAAGGTGGTGAATGTAGGCTAACTTAACCAGGGTTTTACAAAGCTAACTAAAATGATGCCTTCCCCTGAGGAAAAAACAGCTAAAATAATCTCACTGGTAAAACTACTACTCCTGTCCCGTTTCTGTATTACGATTATTAACATTGTCATGTCATTACAGTGAAATCTCAAATTAACTTCCATGTGAAAATTCACAGACATTAAGGTAAAATAAACATTTGTAGCTAATCCGATAAAGTTGCAGCTGAAAAATATTAGTCTTATTAATATTTTTACTACATTATTCAGCAACTAGTTCTAACGAATTATTCATTACAATGAAACTAATAAAAGTTATGTCATCAAGAGAGTTTAATTTAAATTATGTAATTTTATATCAGCAAAGGGCTTGTGGTGTTATGTACAGTAGTGCTAAGCCCCACGCCTTGGGTTACCCACCATTAACTGCTAACTACTCTCCTCCTCCCTCCTCTGATGACGGCATCCCGCTATTCTTGTATGTAGCCAAAAAATGCATGCTGCAAATGATTACAGCAGCCATGATACTGTTGTAATTGTATCAGTGTGGCTATCAAATACTGTATAATATAAAAAGAAAAAGGTACATTTGTCATCGAGAGTCTTTAGCCTCCTAAAATGGTCTATTTGTGTTCATCCAACCAAGGACAACAAAATAATAGCTTTTAGAATCAAAGTACTGCCTCTACCTCTGACACATCCAGCTGCCTTTACTTGCAATAATGAACCAATAAGTTTTGAGCAAAAAAGAAAATGAGATGGATCATCAGTGCATAAAATAGGACATTTTCTCTCAACTTTATTCTTTCGTAATAAAAACTAAAGCCATAATTTTCATCTAACTGCAGAAAAGAAAGAGAATTGCTAAGCCATTTTTGTTACTAATAATTTTACTTTTAATTTTTTTTTTCATTTGAAGGGAGACTTTATAATGGAAGAACAATTGTTACAGAAGACGGGTCACTCCTACATGATAACGTTATATTACTACATTATAGTTCTTACTGCATGCATTTATCTAATTTTCTTCTACTAAACTACAAAATAATTTGGGATATTGTGCTACCTATGACAAATATCTATAACAAATTGTTCATAACATAATGACCCAAGTTATAAATGAGTATGTTTTCTTTCACTTACAGGAAGGATTTGAGGGGGGAAAAGGTTAAATCACTTGCTTTGCCCCTGATTTACAGAGCTCAAATCAAAAATTCTGAAAAGGAGTTTTGAGTTGGCTCATGGAACAGTAAGTGGTTCTTCAATATGTAATTTTTCTACAAAAAGCTAAAAATAAACATTTTACCAAATAAGTAAGACAGACAGAGTTCATGGGAAGTCTTAAAGATGGAAAGTTTTATCATTTAGAGGCCCTCCAATTTTTCTGCCCTGTTCAGCCATTCTAAAAGACATAAGCAGCAATTAATTCTCACAGGTATTTTTGGAAAAACAATAACTAGGAAAATTTCTGTAAGAAAGAGTTACTCATGTATTAAAGATCAAATGTAATGAACTAGGGTAATCGACATCTCTGAGTTTGCATTTCAATAGAAATGATCTTCCTCTCGTGTCAGCAATTTGAGACCAGACATTCTAACTTTCACTCCTCACACGCATCAGTAGCCACGATCCCACTATCGAGCCAAAGGAAGGCGAGCTAGTGCAGGCCAAGACCATTCCTGTTTACTTTGGCACTTCCATGGTGTGATCATGCCCCCTCTGGGCTGCTTTGAGACTAGAAACCTAAAGAATTTGGCCTGACAATTACCCATGGGCCAGTCAAGCCTAACAGTTGCATAAGGTGGTGTCAAGGAGAAAGGCACTTTTCTCTTTTAATCCATTAGCTACATGGTATCTTTGTAATTTGTGTCTAAATATGTATTCATAAAAATACTAATATAGAAACTATATGCTAGCCAGTTACAACAATTAAGCAAGCTGGCCTGACCTAGCCTTTAGGCTAATAATGATCCATTATTGGGGTAAATAAAGACACCTGTAGTAGAATAAAATTATTTATTGTATTTTATTTAGTCACCCACAAGCTCAGTTAAATTATGAATAGGTCAAGTCTTTTAATTACCTTTTACATCCATGTTTACAGCAAGGAATGTTATGTGCAGGGAAACTACTGGACTATAGATGTGATGATAGAAACGTAAATGGGTTTTTGGTTTGATGCTACAAGCCTTGGGTAGCCTTAAGCTAGCCCTGGCTCACCCTAGCACAATAGTGGGATAGTGGCTAATGAGCATTAAGCAATTAAAGAAAAAAGGAGAGTAAAGCTTTGAGCTAGTGTTCTGTTCCTCCAGAACAATGCCCAGCCACACAGCACAGGTGGAGGTGGCAGAAGCAGCCAGATGTGACTTTATAATGTTGTCCTATGCATTTTACTCACCTGACCCGGCATCATCTGGCTTCTATCTGTTTCCCAAATTAAAATCCGAGTTGTGTGACCAACGTTTTCAGAGTGACGATGAAATCATCCAGGCTGCTGAGGAGTATTTGGTATCTGGAAGCTCAAGATGTGACCTTCTACAAAGGGATAGCGAAGCTTGAACGTCAGTGGTCCAAGTGCAATGAAGTTACGCACTGAAATGAAGTTGTGATGAAATCGGCCATCTTTCTACTGTAATGTTTTCTGTGTGAGACTGAGAACATTTTGAAGAACAGACCTCATATATATATACATAACATAACATATATATATGTTGTGGCTGAGGTTGTGGTTATTTCCAAACAAAAACAGAACAAAGAAAAGGTAATAAAATCACTATATAAATTGCTGTTGAAACATTTCACAATTACATTCATAATTATGTAAGTTCTCTTCTATACAGTCTTTCAAACTAATTGCAATCTTGTGGTTAAAATATCACATATGGTGGAATTTCATTTAAACAAACTCCCAATAAAGCATCCCTGATTTCTGGACCAGATTACAATAAGAGAGCTAAGTGCGCGACTATCAACCCAGAGATCGCAAGTTCGAATCCAGGTTGATGCCACAGCCATCCGTGATCAGGAGTCCATGGGAGCTAATTGGCCGAGCTCTCACGGGAGGGAGGGATGGCATACACCCACTTCCCTGTCACTCACAGCGATCACCAGTTCGAAAAGAGGTAGCATCGCATGTCATGGAGGCAGCGTGTGCTTGCTAGCACCCCTCCCTGGTCGGTGGTGGTCGTAGGGTCGATAGGGAAGGCAAAAAAGTTGATGGAAATGACTAAATTAGGACGAAAAATTGGGGGGGAAATCCAAAAAAAAAGATACATTTCGGGACTGAACACATAGCATTGCATCTGGTTGCAGGTAAAGAAAGAGATATGTGCAGAATTAGGTGCCGCAGCGTGAATAATTGTCCACTTTGTCAACAATATGTTCCTGCAAGGTTATTGCATCTGCCAGCAAAAGTTCCAGTTCTTTTATTTTATCCATTTTTTCTTGTACTGCATTTCGAATCCTTTTCTCCAAGACTGAAATGAATTAGAGAGCAAAATGTTTACATATTTTTAAAACAAGATAATTAAGCAATAACCTTCAGTCACAGAGAAGTCTTACTAATATTCATTCATTCAGTAATCAAATCCAGTTGTCCAATTCTTTAACTGAAAACATTTTCATACCTTCAATTTGCTTCAATTTATTTTCAACGTCTTTTGCCATTTTTTCAGCCTCTATAGTTATGTTCTTCAGGTGCTCAGTTATTGTATCATTTAGATCCTGAGAGTTATTTTTCAATTTTTTTAACTGTTCTTCTACTTCCTTAAGATCCTGAAATAGTAAATTAACAATAGAGTAGGATAAGAGTTAATCATACAGTAACATCTCAGTATCTTATACATTAATATGCAGCAGTTTGTAGGAAATTGTAGTGAAGAATGTAAAAGTACTGATCATTTATTGAAGTTTGTTTTTATAGTATGCTTCTGAATTTTACTTACTATATTTCAATGCTGACCACATTTTCATACACTATATTATTGCATTTCAATATAACCATACACAATGCATCTAAAGACTTTAGAACCAGAAAGATTCAATGATTTGATTTAAATTTCCAATAAATATTTACTCATCTTGGCACTTTATATTGTGATGACTATCTGTTGCTAACAGAGAGATTAGACCTGAAAATGTTACAAAAGTGTGATTTGAAGCAGTTTTTAAACAGTTTTTGAACAGGGCGGCATTTCGTAGTGGTAAGTGCATCCATTTCACAGCAAGAAGGTCTTGGGTTTGGTTCTGCCCGCGACCCAAATAGGATTAAGCAATTTGCAAATGAGTGAATGGGTGAGTAT
Source organism: Neosilurus hyrtlii (assembly GCA_028564935.1). Classification (NCBI taxonomy): domain Eukaryota; kingdom Metazoa; phylum Chordata; class Actinopteri; order Siluriformes; family Plotosidae; genus Neosilurus; species Neosilurus hyrtlii. The sequence goes on along the minus strand of JAOUQZ010000010.1, from coordinate 12,711,255 downwards.
TAATTATGTTAACAAATTTATAAATTTTAAATTAAGTGAAGAATGTGCTTGAACTTTTACCAAAGTTCAGTATATTAAGTATGAAATTCTGTACATTTAGTGCTTCAGAGTGTAGGTTAGTGTTAAACTCATGTGACTGACCTTGTCGGCGTCTGTAGCATTGGCTAACGCTGCATCAGCTGCAGTTTTTGCCTCCAAAGCTTGAGCTCTATTCATTTCCGTTTTGTCCTTCAGAGCCTCAATTTCATTTTGAAGTGTTTTGATCAGAGGCATTTTTAATTTATCTTCAGTATTCTTTAATTTTGTGTCACTCTGTTGGCAATCACAGTGATAATTATGAGATCTTCAGTAAAAATACACAATAATAGAACAAACACTTTTACTTAAAGAGATTTTTATGTAAAATATTTACCTCGTCAAGTAAATTAGCTGTTTCATTTCTGTTGTCTTTAGTGCTGTTCAGTTTCTGCTTTATTTTTTCATGGATTTGGGCAGTATCCTTTAGGTCTTTCTCTATGTCACTGACATCAGTCTCCTTAGTTCTGTTTCTAAAATATATCAAAAGCTGAATAATGAACTACAGGATAAAATATTTGAATGAATTTTAAAAGATCAGTCCATGATATTTGCTGTAGTTGAATCAGTCCATGATTTTGATGCTGATGCACTTACAGGATTTCTTCAGCCTTCTTTTTCAAGTCTATAGCTAATTTAGCATGGTCTTCCAAGTCCTTCAGGTCATCTGTAATATTTGTGAGGTTTTGCATCATTTTCTGAATATCCTGGATCATCTTCTTGATCTCCTCTGCAGAACTAGGAAGCTTAATCGCCAGCACAGCAGAAGCTACCTTTTCAACGTCTTCTAGTTCCATTGTCTCTGCTACAGCAAAAATAGTAAAACAGTAAAAAAAAATTTTTTTTAAATAAAATTAAATAAAATAAAAAGTTTATATATGTGCATCACACTAAATTTATATTTTATATTATATTTTTTAAATAAATTAATGAATACATTTCAATACAGTAATAAGAGTAAAGACATTTGGGAATAAACTTAGTGAATGCCAATTAATAACAATAATAATAATAATAATCATAATAATAACAATTAAAGACAAGAAAAAACATGTCTTACCTCTGAGGTAGTCTCTGACACTCTCTACAAGTTTTTTAGTTTCATTCCTGGCCTTTTCAAACTTGTTCTTGCTCTTGATTATCTTATTCATCATGCTCTCTGCCTTGTTTTTCACATCATCATTCATATTTTTGATGTCATTGATCTGAATGTAACAAAGTTATTAAAATATTATAAAATAAGTTTAAACACAGCACTCTTCCATTCACTATATCCCACTTTTTTATATTAAAAATAGTTAAAAATGCATCAAAGAGCATAATTACATCTGATATGCAAGACAGTATATATGGTGTGGTTTATCATGCCTTCATTTCTGCATCTGTTAGGTTTTGTTGCAGGCTTTGAATTCCTGGTTTGAGCTTCTTTGCTGTGTCCATGGCGTTGAGGGCAACAGGTAGGCTTCCTGTACAAGATGGCCCACCACACTTCCCGCACAGAGCACCACCACACACAGCCTTTTCACACTCTGCATCACCTGGTGCTCCACAAATCTGTAGCACATCAATATACATACATGTCAGGATTGATAAATTGTAAAACCAAATTAAATTCAATGGTCTGGCGACATCTGTTGGTAGTAGAGAGCAAACAGAATAAAAGGGATAAATATAAAAAATATCTATCAACTGAATCAGTATGTTCTTTCTCTCACCTCCTCATTAAGTTTCGACACACTGAGCCCTTTGACTTTCTTATCCAGTGCATCCAATGGCCTCTGCTGGCATCTTGCCAGTTCTCTTTTTGTGTCCTGTCGGGTCTGTCTGGAAGTGTCGATTTTATTTCTTGCTTTTTTTACCCGCCCTTCATCTTTCAAGGAGTCAGCATGAAGTTTACGGATCTTCTCCAGGGTGTCTGTAACAGAAATGGTCACACCATGTACTTTTCACAGGGCCAGTGTGGTATCCTGAGATGAGTTTAAATGACACTTACCATTTATCTCTTTTAGATCTATTTTATGGGCATCTTTAACTTTGTTTTGTAGATCATCCAGTAACCTCTTGAATTCATAATAAATGTTATTAATCTCAGTTTCCAGCAGCTTCGATGGATCAATAATGATTGTGTTTGGATCTGTGGTTTCTGTTAAGTTCCTGATATATAAATGAGAACATTAGAATAGGTTTAAACAATATTTATATGAGTAGTTGATATGCAAATGTACAAATAAGAATGTGAGCAGATACATTTTGTATAAATTAAATGCACAGCAGAATTATTATAAAATAGGATCATTATTATAAACTGCACCTGATTTGATTCAGGAAATTCTTTACACTTCTCAGATCATCCTGATCATAGCTTAGCATGCTAACCAGGCTCATAAGCTTCTCATTCAACATTTGTATCTTTTCCTGATGTCGCTTGTTGCTGAGTAACAGATTTGCCCCATGTTTAAAGAGCAGCGGCTGCAATTTTTCCACAGCCTGAGGGATGTCTGTGATATTTTTTACCCATAGATGGTAACAAGGGTGGCAGGGCTCACAGGCAGGGAAGACTGGATCATGTCCTGGGGCACACTTTTCACAAAAATTGCCAATTACTCCAGGTCGACACAGACACTCACCAGTGTCTGGATCACAACCTGGGTAGACCGAGCCCTGCATGTTACAGTCGCAGGCTAGACAAGTGAGTTGGAGAAAAATGAAATATTAAAATAGTTAAATTAAATAAATAACAGGGTAATAAATTTAAATCACACTGATAGCATGTCTCATACATATGCACTGAATGTCAGGGTTTCCAAAATGATTGGCTGCACACTCTCTGCACTGTTTACCACCATATCCTGGTTCACAAGGACACTGGCCAGTAATCTGAAAATGGAGGAAGAAAGTAAAAATATCATTATAAATTTCTGTGTATTAGATCAGAGTACAGCTGTGTCTAAAGAGGGTCACCTTGTCACACAGATTGCTGACAGAGTGGCTCATGTGACAATTACACGGTTGACATCCTGAACTTCCACTCTGATTCCAGTATCCATCCTCACAACGATCACAGTGAACACCTAAAACACCGTGACGGCATGGGCATTGTCCAGTTACCACGTCACATAAGCAGGGGCTACCTAGTGGGCATTTAGTCACATCTGTGCCCTGATGGTCACAGGAGCATTCTGTAAACAGACAAACATGAAGAAAGACAGTCCTAAATATCACATATGTATGTGTACAGTAGAAAAAAAGTTTCTGACTAAGCTGTTTTTAGGAGATTTTAATTATCATGTAAAAGGCATTTTAACTGTGAAACGAATTTTGGTATCTCTGATCATAAGTGTCATAAGATCATAGTGTTTCAGTTATTTCTACTCAATAACACAAAGTTTTAAAAGACTGTAATGTCACAATCAGAAAATAATCACACTGATCTCTTTGCATCCACAGAGGCAGCCCCTATCATACATTCATTCATTCATTTTCTTAACCACTAAATCCTAATTAGGGTCACGGGGAGGCTGCCACCCATTTCAGGGCAGAAACACGGCAATGCAGCTCTTTATTCTTTACGAACGACAGCAATGGTTCTTTTACACGCCTCTCACCGTAGACAGTGGAAGGCATGGCTGGCCCATGATAACCCGGTTAGCTGCACTGGGTGGATAGCAGTGGATATACCATAGTGGGGCTTGATCCTTTGACCTTGGGATCAGTAATCCAGCACCCGACCACTGGGCCACCACTGTTCCTAGCCACTATCATAATATTTTCAATCCTACCATTAAGTAGTTCATTCTGTATGACTCTGCTGTATGAAAGCTACTAGTCAGCAATTCGAACATTTCAGCAGATCTTCTACAGTACAAGAAGGTTTTAAGCAAACTAAGACTGACTATTACACCACTGTCAAAACAACCCTCCATACCTCTGCAGTCCTGGAGCAGTGCGTTGCCGTGGTATCCTGGTTTACAGGTCTGGCACTGAGGCCCGTGAGTGTTATGCAAACAGCGGAGACATTTGCCAGTTAAAGCATCACATGCCTCACTATCATTGGGATCAATGTTGTTGTTGCAGGGACACTTTTTGCATTTAGCATTCGGCAAAAGCAGGTTACCATAGTGACCAGGTGCACACTTATCACAGCGTAAACCTGTGAATGAAGAAAAAAATTACTGCATGTAAATACATTTGTCTCTGACAAATCAAGCTGCAGCTTTATTGGATCTGTATACTTTTTGAAATTTAATGAAACCAGTGAATTAATGTCAAGAAAATATCACCAGTGAGACATTCTGTATTGCTTGATAAGCAGTGTGGGTAAATAGGTGACAACTCAGACCTTGATGCCCCTTCTTGCACTGGCAGGACAGGGTTAGAGAATTTGGGTCCTTGCTGCAGGAGTGGGCAAAGAAACGGCTGCTGCCTTTCACGTCTGGACAAAGGCATGGCATACAGGGTTCCTTTGCTACAGGATCACCGACATAACCTTCAACACACCTGATGGGCAACAGAGAACATGTATGCAATACTTTACACAGCAAATTCAAGCATCATGAATTTGGTTTCTTGGGTTTTTTTTACCTGATTTCTGAGTCAAACATTTTGAGTCCGATTTTTTCCTTATTTTATTTTGTTAATGTATCAGAAGTCGTACCTTTCGCAGTGGGGCCCAGTTGAATGACCCCTGCAATTTAGACAGACCCCAGAAATCGGGTCACAGCGGTCAGCGAGGCCGTTACACTGGCAACGTCTGCAGTCAGGAAAACCATAGAATCCAGGCAGACACCTATCACATCGTTGACCTGTGACACCATTATGGCATTGGCACTGTCCGGTTTTATGGTCACAGAACTCAGCTTTGGATCCTGAAGGGTCACAGTTACATGCTGAGGAAAAAGGAGAAGTCATATGGGTCATATTGACCAATCACACATTGGACTTGTTGATAAAGCATCTATGTTATTAAAATTCTTGTACAAACAACAATTATTCACCCAAACTTGGATGTATCTCTCCATTGTCTACCTGTATGTGCATTACTCACGTGAGCAGCCATTTTGTCCAAACCCATAGGTCAAAGGGGCGCATGTGTCACAGCAGCGACCAATCACATTGGGTTTGCAGTCACATTGTCCACTAAATCTACTGCAGGATGAGCTAAAAGACCCCTCAAGATTACATCTACAAGCTGGAGGAAAACACACACACACACACACACACACACACACACACACACACACACACACACACACACACACGTGATTATTAATGGACTGTACACTGCTACCCAAATGTGCCCTCTCTTGAATAGGGTACTACATGATATGAAATGCTGAGTAAACTTATGTGGCCCAGTTTTATTTTTAAATTTGTTTGCCAGGCATGATGATGTGCTAATCATTTGGCAACCGCCTGGTTGAGCTTGTGCTTTCACATATTCATATCAAGTTGATATCACATTATGTCTGTTCAGTCAGGCCCAGTGAGTTTATTGCTTTTATACAGATAGCATTACTACTATTTTTCTATGGAATATGTTGATAGGATACTCACGAATTGCACCATTATGTATGTATGCTGACATGCTGGCTACCAGTTTTTCACACACTTCAGGTAGGGTATGTTCTCCTGCCTGTACACCCAGCTCCACACAGCGATACTGCTGGTACTGAGCCAGGGTTGCATCAGAGCAGAAATTTGGCAGAGACTCCATCTTTGGAATGAGCCCCATCTGTGGATTATTGGTTGAGTACACAAAAACCATTAAAGTTTGTAACCTAGTTTTGTTTCATTTTGTGACTGATAAATCAAGAGTGCTGGAAATGCATAAAATGTAAGCAGCTTACAGAATCAATTAGAATATGTGAGCTGCAGTAAGGGTCAGGATTTTCAAATGTGATATCCACAAAGTACCTCACGCCAGAGCTGAGACATACAGACGGTTCCAACATGGCTGCCCTACATGTAAACAACCATTAGAGAATAGCAGAGAAAATTTAAAAGAGACATAACAACAGCAAACTGTTATAAAGAACATTCCCTGAACAACAGTCAGAAGAATACTCATTCACTCAGAGGAGGGCTGCAGGTTATTCTTTCAACTCATACTTAATGAGTTTGTGTTTGGGCTTCAGATTATGTCTCCTGCTTGGTTGAAATGAAAACCTGTATCTACACTACCCCTTTATGAATAAGCCTGGATACCCTGGGATATATGAATTCATTCATTCATTCATTCATTTGCCGAACCGCTTAATCTTGCTTGGGTCACAGGGAGACTGAAGCCTCTCTCAGCAGACTCTATACAAAGACGATGTACACCCTGAGCAGCCAGCCAGTCCATTTCAGGGCAATACACACAAAACCACTCACACCAAAGGGCAATTGGAACAGCCACATAGCATAATGTGCATGTCATTGGACTGTTTTATTTAACAAATGATTTATTTCTATGGCACATCCATCACAAGACTCACCTTCTAGAGCTAGGAAGTGTAAAAGTCTTCTCTGATGCATCAAATGGACAGTTTTCATCAGGAGATCCTAATGGCATAATTTTTACATTGGCTGCCCAATCATCTGTGGACTACACACATACAGTAACAAAACACACATTCTTATTAGTACAAGATAAATCTCACACCCATTATTAATCACAATTTCTGTTTATACAATATATATTCTTTATCTTATGCTTATGGGCTTTGAAGTCATATGTGATCCCATTGATGACAGCACAACGAATCGTCATTCTTAGATATCTAGAAACTCCCCATCATACTTCACAATATTAATGATACTACAAATTAATTTCTGTTTAGGAGTTGTACTATTGATGTACTTTATTTACAATATATAATATATTTTATATGCCCTGCCAAAAAAAAAGGTCACCATCTGTAGTTAAATGAGCAAATAGGGGAGAGGCTCTGGATAATTGCTTCAGTAATTTGTATGTTTCTGCTGGACAGCTTGTTACTTAACCATAAAGAAAATCGGTTTGCATCAACCTTGCAGGAGCGCTGAACATATCAAACGATGCTTTAGTCAGCTGCAGCACACACTTAGCAGAGCAAAGTACCTATGCTGACTTCCCTAGGTCATGCAGAAGCCTACATTATACAAGCGTGGCACCTCATGTAACACCACCCACCCATTTAAGATCACACGCCTTTCCATATATGATAAAGGACTCTGGCATACGTCTTTTACTTTTATAGAGAAACATTCATTTAATTAATAAAAAAATCCCGTCACTGTGGACACATGTAAGGCATCCTTTTCATTCAGTAAATCAAGTGAATTGACAGTTTTTTTTTTTTTTAATTTTACAACCAACTGGCTTTAACTGATGCAGTGAGTGATTGCCTTATATTTTCATTAAAAAAAACACACAAAACAAAAAAAGAAAAACCCCACACATATTCCATGTTTTTGGAAACAACATCACTGTATTTCAGAAGGGTTGAATTATTTGCCTGTGTCAAATTAATAAAACAACTAAGGAGAATGCTGAAATTTTTAAAACCATTCAAAAACTGTCTGTGTTATTAAACTTGGAAGGATACATTTATACAACTCTGGAATGAAATCAAAGGTTTTTTTCTTAGGGCAGTATATATAAAACTATACAAACCTGTGGCTCATAGTGAACAACAAGATGATAGTTTAGAGTTAAAGGGATGTTGGTGACAATGAATCGGAGTCCTGCTCCATCCTGAACCTGCACAACTCCTGGTCCAGTCCAAGTAATAGGTTTGTCTGGGGTTTGTGGTCGTAGGATGACCTGATGAAGGGATCCTGGCTGAAGGGAAATGGTTCTCTGGAGGAGTAAACAACAATTTCACACAGGTTGCTAAAGTTTAAACAACATGCCACACTTGTTTGAATGGTATATTATTCTTACTGTACCTGGCCTTGTCTCCGCTTTCGACGGCTTTCACGCTTAACCACCACAAACCTCCCATCTCTGAACTCAACATCATAGCCTCTGCTTCTGAAGTAGGTCACACAGCTAGGCAGAGTGACAGCAGGAGGAGCAGTGTAATATGCTATAGGAGGCAGATTATTCTCATATGTATTTTCAGAGGGATAAGGGTTATAAGGTTCCCGCACTGTTGGCTCAGGTTGGTAATAAGTCGACGGTGTAGGCTTGCGAGTGCCTGGGGGACAATACGGAAGGGGACGAGATGCAGTAGGGACCAGGGGTGGTGCAGGGGAAGCATCAGGTTTAACCTATAAATAATAAGTATAATTCTTGTTATTTACCTAATCATAAAGAATGAAGCTGTGCTTTGTGTGGATCCTCACTATTATTACAATTTAAAGGCTGTAGACAATGTGAGAAAATAGGCAATTCTCAATATTAGAAATATATGCAATTTCCATTGTGGTCACATACCAGTTCAAAGGAGCATTTGGTGTCCAGAGGAACAGCATTTTCAGCCTCATAGAGATAAAAATCAAGAGGAGCCAAAAAGTAACCCGGAGCAGGTTCACTACAGCGACGTCCCATCATATTGGCTCTGCACTGACACTGACCATTCTCTGAGGCACATCTAAGTATACATGCATAAATACAAACATACTTACTCGTGCTGTAGTTTCCCGGAGTATAAAAAATGTTCCGATAAGAGTTTAGTTAAGTCTGCCAGCTTACAGAGTAGTGAAGGCTCCTCCTATGTCGCAGTCACAAGGTAGACAACCATAGACCGTATTTCCTAGTCCCCAGTATCCTGGCTAAAAATAAACAAACAAACAAAAAAACAGAATATAATTTTTTATGAAAGTAATCTTTATTAGATTTGTGCTTAACATTTTGTCAAGTATTTTGCAAGAAGGAATAAGGGATTTGCTGGACTTACCACACACTGGTCACACTCTGGTCCATAGGCAAAATGTTCACAGTTACACTGGCCTGTGTCCTGGTCACAAGGGGAGGTGCTTACAGTGCCCAAAAAGTTACACATACACCCTAGTCATGTCCACAAAAAAAACAAAAGAGGGTTAGCAACAAATAATTTGTACAGAAGGACACATTTTCTTTCTGAATGTTCTTCAGTTTGCAATTTAAAAGATTTAGGAATCCAGATGTATGAAACCACCTAAACTTTAATAATTCTACCAAAAACCTTGGAGTCAACTAATAGCATTAGTACCTGATATTTACACAGCAAACATGACATCAAATCAAGGAAAACTATCTTGAATGAAATGCAGACATACTTACATGCATTTATTTACTCACTCACTTACTCATTTGCCCAGCCATTAAATCCCCTAAGGTCGGGGAGAGGCTGGAGCCTATCTCAGCCAACACTGGGCAAACCCTATATAGCACCCTAAATAGCTGGCCAGACCATCACAGTGCGACATAAACAAACAATCACACTCACACTCACATTAAGGGGCAATTTAGAGCACCCAATTAGCCTAATGTGCATGTCTATGGACTGTGGGAGGAAACCAAGAAAGCCTCTTTTAAAGTTTTAATATATCATCTATTTGTTTTACTTTAGTTTGTTTTATATTAATCATAGCAATTAATAATAAAAAAATAAATAGCATGACTAAATAACAAATGACTTTATTTAAGATTTTTTTTTGCAGAAACATCTTTTTTGTTGTAGTACAGAGCGAAGCAGAAGATGATCTCTTACTCTGACAGCCATAGGGGTCTTCCTCTCTGAGTCTATAGAATCCAATCTTGCACTGGTCACACCACACACCTTCTACATTCTGTTTACACACACACTGACCACTCACTGGATCACACAGCCCGCCATCCACAGACCCTGCAGATTGGCAGGTGCAAGCTGCAGGGAAATAGAATAAAGAGTCCTTAGAAGCATAGAAAAATTCTCTGTTAATACATCTAACTAATATCATTAAAGTGATGATGCCTTCTGTTTTTAAATACACTCACGTATACAGGCGAAAGGATCATTTTGAGAGAGCAGAGGGTCCTTGTAGAAGTGTGGCTTGCACTGTTCACACTGAGCACCTATGCGATTGTTCCTGCAATCATCACACACACCACCACTGACCTGCCCAGTGCTTATGTAGCGCTGTAGGTCAAAGTGACATCGTTCAGAGTGGCCATTGCAGTTGCACCCTGTAACAAAACATGGGAACACGCAACCATTATTTACTTTCTATTATGTAAGTAAGTCTAGTACCTCTAATAAAAGATCCAATTCAACTACTGATTTTGCAATTATTATTATTATTATCATTATTATTATTATTATTATTATTATTATTATTATTATTATTATTATGTTATAATAATGTTGTTGTTGTCTGAGAATCAAGTTTACTTTTGCAAACTTGCAGGTCATTGCCTCCAGCTGGCCTCCAGGGGGCATCATTGTAAAAATCCTGGCATCTCTCACAGTTGTTCCCCATGGTGTTATGTTGACACACACATCGGCCATGAATCTATGAAAAAAAGGCTCTGTTGCACCTGGTAATGCATATAACATACCAAACATTTCTAAGAAATACAGCAAGTCAATATGAGCTTTCTCGCCAGGGTCGTGGTGATGCTGGAGCCTATCTCAGCTGACAATGGGCGAAGGCAGGGTACACCCTGAACAGCCCACCGGACCATCGCAGAGCCAACACACACAAGCATTCCTACAGGCAACTTGGAACAGCCAATTAGCCTAACGTGCATTTTTTTTTTCTTTTGGACTGTGAGAGGAAACTGGAG
>JAOUQZ010000010.1:12683832-12697929 GCA_028564935.1 Neosilurus hyrtlii | reverse complement strand
CACACACACACACACACACACACACACACACACACACACACACACACACACACACACACACACACACACAAGCACTTTACTGCACCTAATTCACATGAGAGGTGCACAGATTTCACACATACAAAAATCTGATAGAACTGCAAACCACAGACCTAGACTCTAGTTTCTTTTATTGCTGGGTATATACAAATACAAATCAGTGATGCATTGCAGGTTTTAAAGTAGCATAATACAAAACTCACACAATCATACATAGTACATATTTCCATGAGCTGGAAGGTATGAGCAAAAAATATTCCTTTTATATTCTTTTATAAACACAGAGGAGTTCATACTTATACCATTACTGTACAACTGACTGCTACTGGAACAACTGTTTTCGGAGCTAATTCTTCATGACAAAAAATATATAAAGATAAAAAGGTTCTATGTAAAATACCATACCTTAACATAAATCAGAATAAGTAAAAGAGACATATATTAGTCTTTAAGGCGAGGAGAAGAGGAGAGAACGATCACACTGACAAATCTGAACATGCCTCTAGCATGCATGCACAGGGTTGGTCACATTGCTTTCAGTCTACATCAATTTAAAACTGCCTGCTGTCTGCAAAGATGCTGACAGCCAGATTTGGGATGGATTTTTATTTTAGAAAATTTATGTTATGACAGGCATTCATTTACTATAACCACGGGCTGCTATGTGTTACAGAAGCCCTTGCCCACAGCTAGGAAACATGACTCTGTGTTGTACTGCAATGCAAAGTATTTCCTGAGGGTACAGCAATGGCGTTTAAAGAATCACAAGCATTCATTTTGATGCTTTTAGAATTATAGAATGTATAATTGTAGTAGGCACTGACATAATGCAATCTCTCTGAACCAGTTCACTTCAACTTTTTCAGTGAACCACTTCAGCCATGCCTGCAGTTTAATTGTGCAAATAGATCCTGGTGTATAAAACATGATAAATCCCAAAATCAGGTTAACATTATTTGCTGGTGTGATTTGGAACTGACCTCCAGGTATCCCAGGATGCAATACTTTTGGGGCTCATTTGTACCACACGTAGATGAGGCAGAGAGTTGTGCAGCACGGCCCACCATAAGATCACCAAGGGTGGGGTGGCATGAGCTCCCCTCACATTCTTCCTGGAAGTGAGCTGGAACTACCAGAGCTATAAATTATAAAAGGAAAAACAAATATATACGTTGTTGTGGTGGTAAAATGAGCCAACACCTCTCTGCACGGTGCTTTTTCATCTCTATCTACACCATGCTCTGTATTTTGTAGTGGATAAACTACTAGTGCCTAACCAATCATTCTACAGATGTTTCTGAAGAATCTGATATCATGAGATGTGTGGAAAAAGACTATAGTTAATTTGGGAATAGTTGGGTTAAAAAGCCACCCAGCGAAGTAATCTTATCAAAACATATCTTATAAAGCAAATAACAACTGAAGAGGGCAAGTGCCTGCAAGAAAATAGCAAAAAAAAAAAAAAAAGTAACCATCATAGCCCAGCAAGTGATCACATGTTTCTACTGCAGAGGGATACTGAAATTATTTTTCTGTTAAATTCCAGCAATGTCAGAACAAATACTCACAAAGTAGCAGCACTGCAGATATCCACCTTTGGCCCATTATTGCTTTATCTGTGAAAATCATGGGATAAAGAAAGAAAGTACGAAAAACACTAATATATGTTAGTCATTTTTAGTTTAAAATGCACACCACAGTATTTTATATGGGTTTCATTGAATTTCAATTTAAATAACAATTAAACTTTATCCTTAAACCCAGAAATTAGTATTTCGACCCTAAAATTATTCACGTTTCTATTTCTAAGCACTGAAAAGAATTCCAGCACATGCAATTCATTAATCTGTGCTTATCTTCAATGCCTCAAGCCATTTAACCCCAACATGTACAGTCCTAGAAATTCCTTAGAGAGGAAGCTGCAGAAGCCTTTAACTTAAAGAGATAATACTTTTTTAAACAAACACTGACTGGCTTGTGATTTAAATTATTCCAATCGATAAATTGACATTTCTGACCTGTCTGATCAAAATATATATATATTTTAGCTAATTTAACTTGTAAATTCCACACTATATGTGGACATCACTGTATTGTCTCATATATAGTACACAAACCACATCACTACAGTCTCTTTCTCAGCCCGATATATCACCCAAGCAGTTGGTTCTTTCAGTATATACCAGAGTATACTTCTACACACCAGAAACTAAACATTATGCCATAAAATATGCTAGTAAAACACAGCACAGAGAATGGCCCATCTATTTCATTCCAATAGCCTGAAGCTTTACAATTACATGATGATAGTGGTGGTACACTGCAAACACTGTTTTAAGTGCAAAGTATAATATTTGGTGATCTGAAGGAAAAGTACTTTGTAGAATTACAGTTAAAGGTGAAGCATGCATATAATATATGTACATATACAGTATGTAAGTGTCTAAAGAAAGATATTACCTTCACATATAACACCTTATGAAATTGCACAGGTTTGTACAAAAACACACAGTAAAATCCTTTGTGTTAAATTAACACCCAGAGTGTTTATATGAGTCCACTGGAATTCTATAAACTCTCTGGGTATCAATTCAACATTGGAGATTCATCTGTGGACATCAGACATTTGTATAGATTCACCTTATTACAAAAGTTAAAAGAGTTGAACACTTGGTGATTTAGACATTCATTCATTCGTTCATTCATTCATTCATCCTCCATCCACATCATGCACCAGTCCAAGCCCAGTTTTCAGATGTGATACCATGCAGCTTGCAACAGGAGTGCTCTGAAAACCTGTGTATGTTTATAATCTGTGAAAAGCTGTGTATGTAAATAATAATTTATAAATTATTAACTAATGAACCATCAAGTTTAGCAAGTGCAAATGTCTTAATTTATTAGTCTTAACATTTAATTGGTTTAAATGACCACCAGTCACACAAAATAAGTACAAGCAATGAGATATAATATGGCAAGTATTATATGCAGTATTACCTTTTAGAGACCTAAATATAACGAAAATTTAAAATAGTGGTACTTACACATTTATTAAACAGAACAGATCCTGTGTAAAAAAAAAAAATCATGAAGATATAAATTCAGTTCATTCACTGTCTACTTCTTCCCTCCATGTCCATGCAGCAAGTAGCAATGGATTGTGAAGTAATCACTGTAAAGGTGGATGCATGTAAAGACACACCTGAACACCTGAGAATGTAGAAGGGTGAGAGTGTGTGAGCAGAAAAGGGAGCTGCAGGGCTCTGTGGTAAAAAGGGATTATATTGCACTGAGAGCTGATTTATGCCTGCCAGACTAAGGAATAAGGAAGCAAAGTGAAGACAACAGGATGCATGAAGTAGTCACTATGGGAGATGAACAATGTAATCACAACAGGACAATTCACAGTTTATAGTAATGGTATAAATAGCTAATAAACTCATATTTAAGTTTCGCACCACTTCTGTTTCACATATGATGTAGCATCCATTGATTCACCAGCTTTTGGTTGCTGTTGTATTTATTTATTTTTTTGGCCTTGTGTGTTTGTTTGTTTGTTTGTTTGGTGGTGGAGTGGGGTGGGCAAGGGTTGCTACCAAACTTTCGGTCACACTGATAAAGTTTTAGTTGCATCCTGTTAGAGAATAGGTATGGCATGCATTATACATTTTAAAATATAAATGTATTGCTTTGTAATTAGAATTCACCTCAGTTTGAAATTTTAACAAATCTTTCCAAATCTTTTCTATCAAACATAAAAACAGGCATTAAAGGATTTGGACTAACACACTAACACATTACATAACATTATGCAATCAGCTAGTTAAAGTTAGCACCTACTGAAGAAAACACTAACCTCCACTCCTCACATGGCCCCAAAGAGTAACCTTATACTGTAGTTTCTAATAATTCTTCATACACATACATGACTTGGTAATATGAGAAGGATGAAATATTGGAGCCTTGAGGAGCAAAAGATTTTTTTCATAAATGAACTTGGGGTGGAGTCTAAAACACCTGGTTATTTTTTGTAACACCTTATACAAAAAGTCCACTTCAGACACTAAACAGTTACAAAACCATCTTTAGTTCAACAACCTGTCAGTGATCAGTCAGATTGTGAATTATTTCTGAACAAAAATAGTTCATGGCTGTTGACTATAAATTTATTTTCTTAAAAACTGGTGGAGAGCACACCAAGATGCATGACAGCTGTTGTTATGTCTTGGTTATTTGACCAAATATTGATTTCTGTACTCATAAGAGTTCAAAAATTAATACTGTGATGTTTAAAATTGAGTATGATGTAAATTCCTATGCATTATTCAATGTCTTCTGCAGTTAAATGCTCTCAGTGACAATATTGTATGTGGTATTTGGGGGATATGATGTCAGTAGTTTATAGAATAAAACAAATGCTGATTTAACTAATTAACTGCTCTTAATTGCTTAAAGTGGGTGTGATAGAGCAGGAAAAGGACTAAAATGTGCAGGATAGGAACTGTGGGCAGAAACATCTGGGATGGAAACATCTGACAAAGAACAAAGTATGTAAAGTATGCAAAAAAAAAAAAAAAATTTAAAACCCACTGGAAAAATATACATTAATTGTTTATGTGGTTTTGGATTTATAGACTGAATGTGTACTTTGATTCTATTGGTGAAGTCGCCCAATGCTGCAGTTCTCACTACTTCACATTTGTTGCTTAATGATAGTTAATGCCTAATTATACTCACAACTCGGTAATCAATGATGCATGACATAAAACTTATTAGTGCACACAAAATTTCATTATATGAAATTCTCTAATAAACTGTGCTCTGACAGTGTGATGTTAATGAGTCATATTGCTGTAGAGGTGCTGCTCCAGAAATGCCAGGGTTTTGTGCCATGAATCCTCTTGAGCTCGACTGTGAGGCTCGGTTTGTCCACCCCACAGCACCTGCACTGCAATCAAACACATGAGAGCAATCACAATCTCCATTTATTTGCTTTTATTTTTTAAATTACTTTCAGTAAATATTGAATTAATGTATGACTTAATTTCCTAGTTATTTTGTGTCTTCTGTAGTTTCCTAAACATGTTCTGATGGCTTACCTTTAGTCCTTGTCTCCGCTAACATGAAATTGCTAGCTCTGCAATGTGGACTGTAAGGAGGCTCAATGAGGTGTCCGGTTTCAGGGTAAGACAGAACAGTCAGCAAGTGACTATTACCAGCTCGTTCCATCATCTGCTTCATCTGAAATGAGAGAGGGGAAGAAACTCTTATAGGTATGATCTGGAATCCTATAACTCTGCAGTTTAATTATTTTCCTTTATACTGTCAGGAAATTACTTAAAGTAACATGAATGCTTTCAATTTCTTTTTTTATTTCAACGATGTGACTGCAACAACAATATTGATAATAATAATTATTATTGTTATTGATGGTGTTATTATTATCATTATCATCATTATTATTATAATTATCATCATCATCATCATCATCATATTATCATTACTACTACAATACAGACATATGAGTCAAAAAAAATACTGATCCTAGTCCCTATACTTACATCTTCTGCAGACTCTGATGCCGGCCAATTTTGATCATCCTCCCCAACAATCAGTAAAATGGGGCACTTGATACGACCCATCTGTACAAAATTTTCACACATTTAAAGAAAGTTACAATAGACCGCATGAACACAGGTACCCTATTTTTTAATACAAACTTTCTATAGATTTTTATTTTAAAACTTGGGCGTGTAATAGTGCCTAGCATGTCCGCCTCACAGTAAGAAGATCCTGGGTTTGATTTCTGAAATCAGTGAGGGTTTCAGTGAGAGTTTCAGTGAAGTTTGCCGGTTCTCACTGTGCTTGCATAGGTTTCCTCTTGGTACTCTGGTTTCCTCCCAAAGTCCAAATACATGCATGTTAGGCTGACTGGCTATTCCAAATTGAACCTGGCTATGGATGTGAGTGTGAATGGTTGTGTGTATTGCCCCGCAACGGAATGGCAAACTGTTCAGTGTGTACCTCGCCTTCAACCAGTGTCGGCTGAGATAGGCTCCAGCCTCCCAGTGACTCTAGTAGGATTAAGCAGTTCGGCAAATGAATGAATTAATGTATTTTAAGACTTGTGCTTTACAGACTAGTTAAAAAAATTAGATTTTCAAATATTAGTTTTCCAGCACAAAATTAAATGTTGGAGTAAAAAGTTTTTGTATGCCTATAAAGAAAGCAGCAAAATATACAAGATACCATATTTTCAGATTATGAAGACTGCTGGGTTTTGCATGCAAATAAAAAAGCAAATATAACAGTCAACATCTCCATCAGAACTGAGGCTGGTTCTGCAAGATGCTGTATAACTGCACAAACTGTCCCTGAGACCTCTATTTTTTTAAAGCAAAGTGTCATCACACCGATTATTGACTATTTTATTTATTACAGTTTACTGTGCTTTATACAATTTATATGTAGAAACATTTAGTTCAATTATACATAAATTAAGCATCTTTTCGTTACAGCATTTCTTGGCATGTGACTTAAACTTTTCCTAAATTGCCCAAATTGTGCAGATTCTCTTACTTCAACTTTCTTTGAAGGGTCATCTGGTATTGGCAGCAAGAGATCTCGCCAGATAATTCTCTGTTCCTCATCATAGCGAGTGTTCTTGACATTTCTCATAAAAAAAAAAAAAAAAATACAGGAATTTTTTTTCACTGAAACAGAACAAATGTGGGGAAAAAAAACTAAAAGTGTATATATATATATATATATATATATATATATATATATATATATATATATATATATATATATATATGATCTGTATGCTGAGAAGCTATTTAATTAGGTAGCCCTCCCTCTTTCATGAAAGGAACTGTTTAGACAAGTATTCAGAGAGTTCTGCCTACAGCACATGGCTTTGTAGTCAAGCTATTATATTCTTGCCCAAGCTGGACATGCGATACTACTTATATGATATACTTCCAAATTCAATACCTGTATAACCGACATGCTTGGATAGTTACAAGTTTTTCACTGTGTCAAGTGTTATGGATGTGTTGGTAAATGTCTGTTGGGACAATGACCCTTATTTAGTAGCCAGTGTACTTCCAGGATATTTAGCAAGTTGTCTGATCATCCATGATGAGGTATATGGCGAAAAGTATGTGCTTGCTGAACATCCTATTCCACAGGCATGGCACAAAATGGCATTGAACAGTTTCCATTCTTCTGGAAAGGCTTTCCATTAGATTTTGGAATGTTGCTTGAAGACTGATTGAGGTGAAATTGTGACCCATCAGTTTAAGTCAAGCAATAAGTCATATTTTTGGCTATATGAGTTTATGCACATTTCCATATTCCTGACCCAATAAGCTCCATTTTGTTTCCAAAATCATTCATGTAGCATGTCTGGCTGCTGGGATATGGCCAAATGTGTGCAGGGAATTTAGGAAATTTTACAAACCACTCTATATTAAAAATAGCGCCATGAAATTATTCAAATACACAGACAAAATCATGCATACATTTATTTTAAAAATTAATGCAGATTTCTAGTATCAAAAACTATGAATATGTTGGGGGGGCTACACATTTTCCAAACTGGTGAAATTCATCAAACAGGTTTGAATGTTTGAAAAGTGGGCGTGGTCAGTATTTATAAAGGTGACGATGCCCACTTGAACTGAACATGGCAAAAATTTAGCTCCTTGCAAGCTAACCAAGTTGATTTCTTTGCTTTCGTTGCAGGCTTATTTCTGACAACTGATTTTTCTTTTCTTTTTCAGGCTGCAGCCTTTTTCTTTCTTATAGCTCAAAAGTGTCCCATGAGACTTAATACCTGATACGATGTGATGGGTCACAACTGGGCAGTGATGTCAGACGAGGGGGCCTGAGGTGTATACATGCTGTGTTTTTTTTAATACAAAATCATAAATATATTTCCATGTCAATAGAACCAGATAGCTTATTTAAAAGTCTTGGCTTAACTACTGAGTAGAAATGCCAGTGTACGACAACAGCGTCAAATGGTCAAACCAGCTAAGCATGGTTCCACTATAAGTGTAATAATAAACACTAATAATATCACTTAACATAATTTTATCACAAGCTTGATATGAATCAACAGTCTCCACTAAACACACTGATGCTCACTTTTTGATCTCAGCAAAGACATCAGCCAGTGATCCATTGACAGGTATGATGTGGCTTCCGCTAACACACACTACACACCTGGGCTGAAGGGAGAGTGACCAATAGAAGGCTTAGGATTTTCAACATGTTCAGAGGTTGTTGATGTACAATGAAGACAAATGTTACAAATGTTGAGCCTGGCCTACCTTTATTACTGAGGAGTACGCTGCCATGCCCAAGGTCACCGAGACACCAAAAGATAAACCCAAAATGGCGATTCTTTCAGGACATACCTGTGGATGCTGCTTCAGCATTGTGAATGCAGTCTAAGAGTTAACAAGAATTTATTTTTTTAAGTGTTTTGTTTGTTTCTTTCTTTATTGCATTTTCAGATCAAGTGCTTGATTAGTAGCTTATCACTCCTAGCTGTATTCCTTTATATTTATACATACAGAATTGAACCAAGGAAATGCCATTACTTTAGAGGCAAGTACCTCAAAGTAGTCATTGTCCACTTGGTATGGTTTTCCATTAGCATCTACTCGTCCAATGTACTCTAATGCTAATGCAGCATAGCCTCGGGATGCTAGCAGAGCAGAGCGATACTCAACTAAACCCCCGCTGCCACCCCAGAGATCCAGCACAGCAGGAAATGGACCTGGACCTAGAAAAGAATAATGATCAGCTGTATGTAAAAACCATGTCAGGGGTGTCAAACTCATTTCCGCTGAGGGCCACATCACAAAATTCAAAGGTGATCGAGGGCCAAATAATCAATGAACATCTATGCATGAAATCTGCATGACAAAATGTTTCATTTGGGCATTTGTCCTCTTTTCCTTTGTTCACTTGCATTATTTCACAAAGCTTAACAGTGACAGGTTAGCATGCAATCTCTCTTGAATAATGTTTACTTGAAATAGGCTGCTGCCACCTAGTGGAAGGAAGATGAATTAGGTTTCATGGTAGTGGTCGATGCAAAACAAATGTCCAATAATTATTCACATAAAATGAGTTGGCGGGGCAGATTTGGCCCACAGTCCTTGAGTTTGTATGTTATAAAGGACACTCTGTTTCTTTCTGTAAGATATGTTACTTATCACGTGCAAAATCCAATTACACAATTGCAATGAAAAAATATGAGATATTCAGACAATAAGAATCACATTATAAGTATAACCTCCATAGAGGTGGTTAAAGACATAGTGGTCCACAATGCAAATAAGTTCTTAACTTTATTGTGTCATCCTCAAACTACTGTCAACTCTTTATGATGAAACATAACTATAAATATAAATATAAATAAATATAAATTAGATATATATTTTGGTTTGGTACTTACTATCATCACCCACTCACTCATTTGCAGAATAGCTTAATCCTATTAGGATCACGGGGAGGCTGCAGCCTATCTCAGGCGTCTCTGGGCGTAGGCATGGTACACCCAGAACAGCTCGCCAGACCATCACAGGGCCAACACACAAACATTCACACTCCCCATGGAGCAATTTGGAAGAGCCAATTAGCCTAATGTGCAAGTTTTTGGACTGTGGAAGGAAACTGAAGTACCTAGAGGAAACTTATGCAGGCACAAGGAGAACATGCAAACTCCACATAGAAACGCACAAGCCTGGGACTTCAACCCATGACCTTCTTGCTGTGAGGCGGGGTACTTAATATATTGTGTAACACAGTAGTTCTAATCAAACCAAACCCATAATCGAGCTTCTATCAGTGATACCTGGTGGTATGAAAAGAGTTCCTTTCAACCCTTGTTCAGTAATGTTAACCCTCTGGATTCCTGGAGCAGTGTACCACCGCTGTGCCACAACCGACACCATAGGAGATTTCTCCCGGAATCCTTCATTTAGGTGGCCTTCGTACACAGATATGTGGACATCAACTGGCTTGTCGACATCCTTCTTCCGATATCTTAAAAAAGAAGGACTAACTGAGTGGATGGACACTGATTTATTGGTATAAAGAATCTTAGAGGCTGCTCTGGTTTCACCTTAGGCCTGTCCGGCTTCCAGGAACAGGTTTCATGCTCCACAGCAGACCCATGGATTCAACTCCTTCATATGATCCACCAACACTGGCATCTGTAGATACTGTAACATAGGAAATACTGTGTCAGTGCTAACCTGCTGTAAACACGCTGTAATAACTTATGAACTACTCACTCACTCATTTCCAAACCGCTTAATCCCACTATTTAGGTCGCACGGAGGCTGAAGCCTATCTCAGTCGACAATGTGCGAAGTGGGGTCCACCCTGAACAGTTCAACAGACTATCACAGGGCAACACATGCGAACAACCATTCACACTCACATCGACATCAGGGGGCAATTCGATTTTGTTTGTTTTTTTTGCTATAATGTATTAACATGGCAAGGGAAATGATTGCCTCTGCATTTAACCCATCCAAAGTTAATGCGCGCGCACACGCACACACACACACACACACACACACACACACACACACACACTTGGAGCAGTGGGCTGCCACACACACTGGGGGTGCCCAGGGAGCAGTTGGCGGTTAGGTGCCTTGCTCAAGGGCATGTCAGCCATGAAGGTGAAGGAAGGGAAGGTGCAGCTCACTCCCCCACCGCCACACATGGAACAGCCATTTCGCCTAATGTGCATGTCTCTGGACTGTAGGAGGAAACCGGAGTACCAGGAAGAATCCCATGTAAACAGAGGGAAATCCCATATAGCTCGGGACTCGAACCCATGACCTTCTTACAGTGATTTATGAACTAGAGTCAGGGAAATGATTCGCATGCACCTGTAACAGTTCCTGAGTCATCGCTGACATAGTGGCCGAAACTTTCCCAAAAATCTCCATCCTCTGAGGTCAGCAGCGCGTGCAGTGTGACCCGAACCCCAGGCAGTAAATACCGCACGCGCACATCACACCTCCCATCCACCATACAGCGGAGGGGACGAACCGAAAGCAGGGGACAGGGCCGAGACCTGGACATTCTGAAAAACAGCAGTGTATTAACAACAGTACGAGGCAGTTCAAAGCTCGAGAGCAACACTGGAGCTTACCTTCAGGGTGAGTGTGTCGACTCGGTGTGTTTAAGCAGGTCAGCAGGAGAGGAGGCAAAGTTCAGGACTTTTCTCTCCAAAAAAATCCTTATCGGAGTCGTTTAGTTAATCAATAAACCTCGTTCACACTCAAGACTAACATTCATACAATACAACACTGTAAGTGGTGTTATTTCGGTTGTAGTTAAACATTCAGGCGAATGACAATATCCAAGTTCAAAAGTACAGGAGGTCTGTTTGTGTTTATAGAGGGGGCTACTCGTGGTTGCCAGGTATATCTTTTCAACCCCCTGACTAATATTCGGTATGTGTATTACGGAAGCCCGCAGCGGACATATGCGTTCATATATTTCCTCCCTTCTATTTTCTCGGGATAACGTTATGATTTCATTTGTTTTCCCAAAATGGAGCTTATTGGGTCAGTAATATGGAAATATGCATAAACTCATACGGCCAAAAATATGACTTATTGCCTGACTTAAACTGATGGGTCACAATTTCACTTCAATCAATCTTCAAGCAACATGGAAGAATGGAAGCTCTTGACCGCCATATTACTGCCAAGCCTGTGGAACAGGATGTTTTCGAATTATTGATTTAGTTTTCTTGGGATTACGAGATCATTTTCTCAAGATCTGGAGATAAAACCTTTTTTCCCCCCCAGTGATAATGATATCATTAATATGAGATCTAAAGATAACAACTGCGATGGCCTGGCGAGCTGTCCAGGGTGTACTCCGCTCTCGCCCAGAGCCGGCTGATGGGTGCCAGCCTCCCCGCGACCCTAATTAGGATTAAGCGGTTCAGAAAATGAATGAATGAATGAGATACCGATACATAGAGTAGATTAGAAAAATAGATATCGTGCCAGATGAGCAGGTGTACAGTTCACCACGTTATGTTCTCTTCACTCAAGTCCTGACACCGGCTCAAATAGCTTTATACCTTGCCATAAATAACCCGCTGTCTCAGGATGATAAATGAAATTAACTTATGAGATAACACAAGAAAACTTAATTTTTTTATCCTGAGAAAACAAGTTATCCCATTGTCGCAAGAAAACAAAAAGAAAAAAAATGCATGAACATCTGCTTAGGGCTTCATATGTTACATATTGTTCCCATTATAAGTGGTCTCTTAATTTTTTCCATGGATATATGTGTATATATATGTCATTCAAACTAAATTGCAAATATTCTTATTGTAAACACGTTTAAGTATTGAAAATACTAATGAAAAAAACAGTCCAGACTAAATATTTTTAATTAACAATTGAATTGCTGAATACCTTAAGGGCCCAACTCCTCGATTTTTCAAATTGGATTTGGTCCTTTATGGTTTTCACCAATTCAATTATTATATGAGTATGTGCCAAGGCGAAGTGGAAGTCACTAAAGCATTCAATTCAGCAGCAACATCCACTGAGCCTGAGGCAAATAACTGTTTACGTATATACATCTGTACACAGGAATATAAAAAGCAAACTAAGTCAAAGCTTTAATGTTTTTAATGTTGAACCAAGATTTTTTGGTTATTTGTCCACATTTAATAGTGATTAATCCACAGACAGTGCCATTCCTATATAGTATATACAGTATATCAATAGCCTCTATATCCTAAAGATAAAGAGTGAAACAGACATACGGTGGCACAAAATATAAAAAATTGTTTTTAAAGCTTCAGGGTAAAAACAAAAGGTATTGTGCTGACCTTGTAAAAGATGATACAATTGAGCTGCTTCCTGCTGCAAGTGAGATATCTGGGAACCATATAAAAAAGAATGTGCAGCATTTATTTGTGTACTTGATTGACATAACTACTTTATGATTATTTTTTACTTATTTATTTGGTTGTTTGTTATAGTTTTGGGGACCATAATATAATTTGACGGGGTGGCATGGTGGTGCATTAAGTAGCCAGTGTTCAGTTTATTACTGAGATCTTTTAAATGTCTATGTGGAGTTTTGTATGTTCTCCTTATAACTGTGTGCGTGTGTGTGTGTTTTCTCTGCAATGGGGCCATTCTCAAGCATATTCTGTCCCATGCCCATTGTTCCTGAAAAAAGCTACAGATTCACCGCATCCCTACCAAGACATAGCAATTCTTGTAGATGACAGAATTAGTGAATTATATTTATGATTGATCAACCACTATTTGTGACCTATAGCATCTTTTTAGAAAACACACTGAATACACACAAACATTAGTGCAGTTTAAAAAAAAATCTCTGGCCAATGTGATAAAGGCATGTGTATGTGTGTTGGATGTTTTAATGCTGAATGTACAAAAATTGCATGTCATCAATTTCTGAGTTGGGAGGCATGGTGGCATAGTAGTCAGCATTTCCACCTCACAGCAAGAAGGCACTGGGTTTGAATCCCAGCCTCTGGCTTTTCTGTGTGGAGTTTGCATGTTCTCCCTGTGCTTGTGCAGGTTTCCACCTGGTACTCCGGTTGCAAAGACATTAGGTTAAATAGCTGTTCCAAATTGCCCCTAGATCTGAATGGTTTTGTGTGTGTGTGTGTGTGTGTGTGTGTGTGTGTGTGTGTGTGTGTGTGTACTGTTCCTGTGATGGGCTGTTCGAGGAGTACCCTGTCTTCGTATAGGATTAATTAAGAGGTTCGGCAAATGACTGACTGACTGAGTGAGTGATCTCTGAATCCCTGTGAATCCCTGAATTCCCAGAGGTAGTAAACATTCTGAATTAATATATAACTTTGGTTATGAGATTTATTCTTCATATAGAATCATTTACCATAAAATATAATCACAAACACCAATATGAGCATAGTCATATTTAGCGAGACACAACACAGTACCCTCCAGAATCAGCAGCACCCATCCTTACCATTATTATTCCTATAAC
>JAOUQZ010000010.1:12668438-12683732 GCA_028564935.1 Neosilurus hyrtlii | reverse complement strand
CCCCGAGCCCGGGAATCGAACCCAGGACCTTCTTGCTGTGAGGCGGACGTGCTAACCACTACGCCACCGTGCCGCCTCGCCTGAATAGTTCTAATGGTTTATTACAGATTGAGAACAGGTCACTTAGGCATCTCATCATAGCTCTGAAGTACTCCGCAGCATTAAAAGAACAGGCCAGAGCCGAACCATTCATCAGCCGAACCACTGAAGTGCACACTTCTTTTATAAAATAATAATAATAATATTAATTCTTTTGTCCTTAATTGACAATTGCAGAAACAATAGCAGAAACTTCAACACAGTTTAACATGAAGTCTAGTTGGTTATAACTGGAATGTTAACTGGAATGTTAAGTATGTAACCAGGGATCTATAATTGGAGGACAACAGTAGATGTGGCGATTTGTGTTGATATCAATAATTAGGGGAGGATCTTGATGTCACAGTAACCATTTGTAGGCAAGGGGTCACATTTACAAAGTAGTAGTGTTCAGTAAATCACCAGTCTTCTGGAAGCCCTTAGTCAGTGCTAGATGGTGCCTTCCATTTTTAACTGAAATTTTAGATTTAAGTTAGACTTTAAGATCTGATTATTGTTCTTCAGTTGCTGATATAAGGCACAGGATTATATGGGGGTAAAAACATGAAATATGAAATATTAAATAAAGCTCCTTTTTTCCCTTTTCACCAATAACCTAAATTCTGATATTTAATGTAACTTTACACTGGCTTTCATTAATTGTGTCATAGAGGTGCTGCTCCAAAAAGGCCAAGATTTTTTGCCAGGAATCTTCCTGAGCCTGACTGTGAGCCTGCATCTGTCCACCCCACTGAACCATCTCTGAAAAGAAAACCAATATAGCTGTCATGACAATACTCTCAATTATTACACTTAATTTTAGGTCTCAAGGCCAAATCCATCACCATATCTTTGGATTCCACTAACACTGAGGTTGGTCCTATCTCAGTGTTCCATCCCAGACTCAAAACCTTATTTCCCTCTCTGTCCGTCCCCTATACAACTATGATGATGGGAACCATGACCTGCTTTGGAAAATCTTTAAATAAATTTTTTTGGACTGACAACAATAATTTTACAAACATCCAGACAGTTAAACATATTACCTCCCATCAAGTGGTAAAACCTGACTGAAGCAACGTTTCTGGTGGCCCACCATGGATGCTGACACACTTCTGTCACCACTTGTACTGTGTATGTCCACATAAAAGTTTTCCATCAACCACCTGCTGGGCCACTTTGTTCCTTGACTGTTCCTGGCATCTATGGTCTCACATGGCACATGATTTCCTCACTGGCCTCCATCCTTCTGAAGGTAACACTGTTATAGTCACCACAGTGGATCACTTCTCCAGAGCAGTTCACTTTGTGGTGAATCCAAACCTGCAAGCTTCTTTGCCCACCTTGTCTTATGTTTTCATGGTATCCCCTCAGCCACGGTCTCAGACTGCAGCTCCCAGTTCATTCACAATTATGGAGTGCCTTCTGTGAAGCCCTCAGAGCCTTGCTGATTCTCTGAATTGGTTTCATTCATAGATTACTCGCCAGCCAGAAACAGCCAATCAGGACCTTTAAACCATATTCCACTGTCTCACTACCAATAATTCAACTTCCTGAAACTCACTACTTACTTGGGTTGACCAGCATTATGTCCCTAGCCACCTTTTGAATGCTCATTGGGTTATCATCCCACTCTGTTTGCATCCATCATGATATTGCATTTGGACTCAGCTGTTCCTCGTGTCATAATCATATACAGTGATTGGCTCAGTACAAATATACTTACCAAAGAGCCTCTGGGAAAGAACATGTGCACATACATGAAATTAACAGGGATAATTAGGTAAAATTTAAACCTGCAGAAGTGTTCAACTCCATGTTCATAAAGTTTCAACACTCTATTCTTTTATTGATACTGGTCTAAATGGAGTAGCAAAATTTCAATCCAGGAGCAGAGTCTAATAAATTATACATTAAACTTCAGGCAGTACATAACCTTTAGTCCTTGTCTCTGCCAGTTTGAAGTTGCTGGCTTGGCAGTGTGGACTGTAAGAAGGCTCGATGAGGTGGCCAGCCCCAGGGTAGGATAATACAGTCAACAGGTGACTATTTCCACCTCGCTCCATCATCTGCTTCACATGGTGGGGAAATGTGGGAAGTACAAAGGAAAACAATGGACACTGACCATAAATTACATATATTGTCTCTGTGTTATAGCCCAGAACTCATCTGTTATTTCTTAGGATGATTCTGAATTCAAAAAGATGAAACTAAATATGTCAGCTTTTGGATAAAACCTCAGTCTAAAAAAAAGGCGAAACTGTTAATATTATGCAGTGGTGTCATTCTTAGATATAGAGAGTTCACAACAACAGATTATAATGTAAACATATTCATCAACTATATGTTAATCAGGAGACCAAACTATTTCCTCTGCTCACATCTTCTGCTCAGTCTGATGTCGGAGGACTTTTATCAACTTCCCCAATAATCAATAAAATGAGACATTTGATATGATCCACATGGTCAAAACATACACAGTGACTCAAACAGTGAGCAAAAAAATTAAAACATTAAAAATGTGCTCTTTTATAAACCATTACTGTGTCCAGGGTGTACCCCACCCTCGAGTAAGTTAAGCACCCTGCCCAGAGTCGGCTGAGATGGGCGCCACCCTCCCCGTGACCCTAATTAGGTTTAAGAGGCTCAGAAAATGAATGAATGAATGAATATTATGGCATACAAAGTACACAGTGTATGTTAAATACAGTGTGAACGCAGGCCAGCAGGGAATAGGAAAAGACACAGGTATATTTGCCCCTCCCTGTACTCCCCTGCTGGCCTGCGATCACATTGTGTTTAATGTTTCAGGCCTGAGTACATTTAGTTCATAACTATGCACCTTTTTGCAGAAGAAAAGTGTGATCACAATCACCTAGCATGATAGTAACAAGCTAGTAAAAAATTTGGTAGGTGGTCAAATGGTGCACTCCAGTTAGCATAATTACGCCAGCTCCATTAAGTATATGATTTACAGTACCCTTTTTGAGACAGCATTACCCTGTGTAAGTCTGCACACTGTGCAAGTATGTACACAGTGTGCATAATGTTCTACATCAGACTGTAATAACAGAGGTATGCAAATTGAGACACACAGATATACCCATTAAATTCTCATAGAAGCTTGTAAGATACAAATGTGTTGAAAGTTTTAGAACGCCCCCAGTTTCCAGATTTATTCAAATTTAAGCAGTGAAGAAACTGAAAAGGACCAAAAGTAAACAGTGTGTCAGAACTACCTTGGAAGAAAAGAACAAGACGGTAGGCTTTAAATCATGTAATGGCAGCACAGTCTCCAGACTTAAACCCCTTCGAGCAGGTTTGGGATGAAGTGGACAGAAGGGTGAAGGCAAAGCAACCTATAAGTGCTACATATTTATAGAAACTTATGCAACAGTGCTGGGAAGAACCTTCAGGACACTATTTTATTTCCACCATTGAATGACTGCCATGGGGATGTTCAGCTGGAATATCTGATAAAGGTGGCTACTTTGATGAGTCAAACTACTGAGATTGTGTTAAACAGAACAACTTTTTTACTTTAAGCTGGGTTTTTTTGTGTGTGTGTGTGTGTGTTCAGTTTTTTGTTTGTTTGTTTGTTTTGCTCAATGCTTTAATTTCATAGTACATTCAGATATTAAACCACATGTTTCAATAATAACTGAAAAAAACTTCTGACTGGTGGTGTACATTGTAGGGCAGCGTGGCGGCGTAGTGGTTAGCACATCCGCCTCAGCAAGAATGTCCTGGGCTTAAGTCCTGGGCTCAGGCATTTCTGTTTGAGTATGCATGTTGTTGTGTGGGTTTCCTCCGGGTACTCTGGTTTCCTCCAACAGTTCAAAGACATGCTCATTATTCTAACTGGCCGTTCCAAATTGCTCCTGGGTATGGATGTGAGTGTGAATGGTTGTGTGTGTGTGTGTTGGCCCTGCTGTGGTCTGGTGAGTTGTTCAGGGTGTACTCAGTGTCGGCCGAGATAGGCTCCAGCCTCCTTGCGACCCTAATGGGAATAAGCAGCTCTGCAAATGAGTGAGTGTACATTGTAATCTTATGGTAAATATATGTAATGAAATATCCACCACACTTGAGATATCAACCAGTGATCCACTGACAGGTACAACATGTCTTGCACTAATACACTCCATACAGCTAGGCTAAAAAATTCAAAAAAAAATTTGCTGTAATAAACTATTGTTAAACACTCCAGTATCGTGTTAAATGATGCAGTAATATGTAAAGGTTTCACGCAAGATTCAGATAGGTACATTCAAAATATATTAAATCAAACAAATATTAAATCTTTTGCTCTGGTCTACCTTGACCACTGAAGAATATGCTGCCATGTATATGGACCAAAAAGCCCCATATGACAAACCCAAAATAGCGACTCTTTCAGGGTACACCTGTGGATGCTGCCTCAGCACAGTGATGGATGCCTAAGAAATTGCAAGAGTACAGTGATGTCATTCATCTGGGCACTATACTCTAAAGATAATGCAACATAGCCTTGGGATTCTAGCAGAGCAGAGCGATACACCACTCGACCGCCACCTCCACCCCAGAGGTCCAGCACAGTTAAGGTTTATCTCATAAATTTAACCCCATATTGCATAAGGCTCATACCTGGTGGTATAATAAGTGTCCCCTTTAATTATTTCTCCATAACATCAACTCTCTGAACTCCAGGAGCCATGTAGGTAAAGGAAATGTGTCCTGATAAAGGAAGTGTCTCCTGGAAGCCATGTGTTAAGTGGTCTTTATACACAGATATTAGCATGTCAGTCTGTGCCTGGACATCTTTCTTCCTCAATCTTTCAAAAGTGTAAACACACACACTATTGCTTTTGGCTTTATATCTCTCTCACTTCCTTATTTGTCAAACGTCATCATCCTATTAGGGTCGCTGTATATAAATATAATGTATTTATTATGATTTTTGCCAAAAGGTCCTGTAATGTACCACTGTGAGAAAAACCAAAATACATTTTATATAGCTTGTTACTGGTAATAAATGGCCAATAACATTAACATCTAACATTAACTACTGTAATATGCTGCCTGCTGAATCTATACATGGTTATGCTACTTATAGCATTTTAGCTACAGCACAGATAACAACACTATATTTCTAGATCTGTTATTTATATCACAAAACTTCAGGCACATTTTTCAAATTCAAATTTAAATTCAAATTTATTTGTCATGTACAAAATCATACACAGTACAGTATGCAGTAAAATGCTTGTTACGACTGTCCTAAAAATTGAAGAATAAGCTATCAATATCAAGAAGAAAAGAACAATAACAATAACTATAACTATTTAAAGGACTTTATAGTTAAAGTCAATATAAATATAAAAATGTAAACATATAAAATTAAATAAAAATTATATTAAATAAAATAAAAATAAAAATATATAAAATAAAATTTAAATTAAATATAGCATATTTGGTCTGTCCCTGCTCTAAGCCTCAAAAATGTTGTAAAAAGAAAAACTTAAACAAATCTAACGTTGATTTTAAATAAATGTATACATTCCTAAATCATGGTTGTGTGTGTACAGGTGGCTATTTGATATGAGATTGTTATTAAAGACAAATCACAGTTAATGTCTTAATAAATGCCATGATTACAATAATTCATTACAGGATTAATTTTTTTACATTATTTAGACTCTATATTTTAGAGTATGTCCAATTTTTGTGTATGCAGCCAAATTCTATATCCTTTACATGTTTTTAACTTTAGCCACTAATAGCCAGCCATGTTTTGTCATAGCCAGTTATCACTTCTGCTACGACAGGCTAGGTAGCTAACCAGCAACTCCACCAAGCAGCCATCCGATTTCTGCAGCTGGCTGGCTCCCAGGTCCAAATACATTAGATACATTAGACAGTCACTGGCTGAGAGTTTTGTACAGCAGTATATTAATGGATCCTTCAAGGTTGTCTGGATCTCTCTTGGTTATTGTCTGTGTTAAGTTCTAACTTTTGATCTTGTGTACAATAAAAGAAAAAGAAACAAAGAAATTACCATATTCTCGGTTTTGGATCCCCTCACCCCGGTACAGACATTACCTTACCTTATCAGGCCTAAGGAGAACATGGTCAACAATGTTCTCTTTTTTAATTTATGATCCTTCAGTCTTTTTAGTAACATTCAATGGAGTAAGGAAACACAGAATTGGTCAGTGCAAAGGAAGTGCTACATGTAGTTCTCACAGGATGGGCTAGTTAGAGTGTGGCCTCCAAAAGAGATGTGGCTAGTTACAATACATTTAGTTTATGCAGGATCCCTGATTTTTCTAAATGTGCTCCTTGGTTTACAGAAATAACAGAAAACAAAGAGTGTATGAGTAATACAGAGAAGAAATGGGACGAAAACTCCAGCAATACGGCTAAATGCTGGTGTCCCATAGCCATTGAAAACTGGAACTGCCTCCACATTTTTTGAAAGTCTTCCTGACAGTTAATCCTGCTTAAGTCTCTTTTACACACACAATTTTCAAAAATATTTCAAATAGTGGGTTGATAGCAAGGTAGTTTGCTAGCAGTTGTGAAAGAATAGGAATCTCTGTTCTAAAACAAGATCTGTCCTCACCATTGGGATATTTTGCGAGGCAGACCTGTTTTTATACTGTCACGCTGTTTTCCACGATAACAGATGGTTGCTTGGTTGGATGTGGTTTTCAATGAGTGCCACTTACCACAGTGCTCATACTACACTCTGTAGAGCAGCAGGACTGACAGAGCCTGGGGAAACCTGAACATACTAGCCATGAAATGGTAACAGCCCACACATTTCTCATCCTGAAAACAGGGAAATCCAATTTACAATTTATTAACAGCCACTTTTGTCATACTGTTGGTTGTGTGTGCGTACTGTCTATGAACACAAGAGATTTTGATGAGCTGATTAGAGATATATCTCCAGTTGTAGTGTCTTTTTAGTGAAAAGGCAAAGTAGAAATTGAAATGTGCGTAAGCATAAGGAAAAATTAAGTAAGACAATCCATAATGCGTCCTATTTTTATGCCTCTGCCACAATCTGTGCCTATAGTCCAAGCATCTGAGATTCTTGTTAGCAGTTTATCTCAAGAATGAGTGGTGTAATGAGGTTTGTAGGATTGATCTAGCTTTTACTATCAGCAGAGAATGAAATGAGCAAGGTCAAAGGTCTGAAATTTATCAATAGCTTTCTGCCTGTTTATATACAAAGTACTTACAGTATGAATATACTGCACATAATATAGATCCTCGTTTATATAAAATGCAATAACAAAAGAAAGGAATAAAAGGCAGGATATATTTCTATATTTCTATGATTTTTGTTTTAAAAAATTACAAGGATTATGGATCAGCACATCATTATTAACATAATATATTAAATGTTACTATATATAACATTTACTGACATTCCTCTCAGTGTCATTGTGAAGTATATTCAAGGGTATTTCAGGCATACAAATGTTTATTAAGATGGAATCGACTTGGGAACCAAGGCATGCTGGCATTGAATCCTACTCATTTATATTCTCTCATAAAATCATATATTTGCATCAATTATTTGTCAGATGTTTTCTCCCAAGACAATGTACAGTATATTTATGAGGAAATATTCAATAGGGACAGCTAAGCAACTGCCTTGCTGAAGTACTGTCAGCTTCCTTTAAGATCAATTAAAATTGCACTTATGAGTGAGATTAGTTAGATAAGTTAGATTTCTGCTTCTTATGCTGGTCTGAGAAAAAGTATTACAACTGAAAACAATAATAAAGTTAAATTCTAAGAGCTTTTGTGTGTAAAATAATTATTCATTCATTTTCTAAGTTACTTAAGGGCCGCCTAATTAGGGTCGAGGGTAGACTGGCGCCCATCTCAGTCGACTCGGGCGAAGGCAGGGTACACCCCGGACAGCTCGCCAGGCCATCGTAGGGCCAAAACACACAACCATTCACGCTCACACTCATGCCAAGGAGTGATTTGGAACAGCCTACTGAGCATGTTTTTGGACTATGAGAGGAAACCGGAGTACCCGGGGAAAACCACGCATGCACAGGAAGGACAAGCAAACTCCACACAGAAACGTCCGAGCCCGGGAATCGAACCCAGGCCTTCTTGATGTGAGGCAAACGTGATAACAACTGCACCACCATGCCGCCCTAAAAGATATATTGTCTTTGTTATTATGACCTTATTATAAACTACATATTGTGCTACTGTTCATGTTCTAAACAAGAAGGTAAAACAATACATCTGACTACATGGCATTCCTTTAATTATAGTTCATATTTCCTGAATCTCTGGTAAGAGAAATAAATGTTGTAGGGTGTATTATTTTCATGGAACACTGACTTACATGTTTTAGAATAATTGTATTTATACCATACTATAATGGAATTTGTCTTTCATTTCTCAAAATTAAGGACTGTATCTCCTTCTACTTCTGTATTTCTAACATTTCTGTGACAAACTGGATAATAATATCTAGATACTAGATATTAATTTCCTTGTAGCTGTTTAGGCACAATGGCACAGGAAGTACTGATACATCACAGCTGTCCATTTCATTCTGAGCTTCAGTTATTTGGGTGGTGGGTTTCGTATTTCTTCCCTGTAGTGGACCACTGTCCTATCCAGGCTCTTCTCCCTGCTTAGACTGGATCCTCCATGACTGTGGCCAGACTAGAGTTATTACCGAATATGAATGAATGTTTTGAGACTAAATATTTTTTGTCGTTTTTTTTTTTAATTATTATTAAGATTATGTAAATGGGGTATGAATTAAGATTCATAACAGTAAAACAATGCCTCTTTTTATCCTTTAGTAATTTTATTAATTTGCATTGCTAATTAAGCCAAAGAATGGTATTAATGTTCAGGAGGGCTATATTGTTTTGGAATTTTAATATTGTGTGTCGAATAAAAAAAAGAGCACTTAGAAAGTGCAAACCTCTACCAAGCCCAGCAATCCCATATATGAACCAAAATGTCAAAAATTGTCCCATCTAATAATGTTTAAAAAATCTTTTAACAAAATTCCTGGATGTAGGATTTGATTTGGATAATCTCCAAAATCTAATAGAGTCTTCCCTTACCAAAGCCCCACCTTTGGGAAATTTACATACATACATACATACATACATACATACATATATAACTTTTTTGTGTAATCCTGCTAAAAAAAACACACAAACCCAACCAAAAAACATTATCTCATTAATTACATCATCAATATAAAATAAAGCCAAGAGATTTATTAGCCTCTTTATTAGCCTCAAGTCAGAAAGTTATGATATGCTATATGTATCATCAGTATTTTAGTGAAGCATGCACAGCACAGTTTATTTTACATGAACTTGAGCAGTTGGATGTAGAGAAAGTTTTTAGTATGGATTATGTTTAGATGCAGCTTGCTCCCTTGCAGGACTGAGGGGCAAAGCAGTTTGTGTGCTCTTGTCAGAAACTGTTTGAGTGCTGCAGCTCCGCAGTGCTTTTTTCTTCAAACCTGGACTCAAGTGACATTTGCGGACAGAGTTGGGTGTCAAGGGCTCTAACTTCCAAGGCCTCAAAGGAAAGGATGAAAACACAGAGTCACTGGAAGAGAATCTAGAGGATCTCCTGCCACCACTTTCTTCATCAAAATCATCGTCATCACAGCATAACGCATGATGCTCTACACTGTCATATAAAACCAATTCCTCCCTTCTGCCATAGAGCCAAGAAGCATTTGACCATGCGGGTCCATTTAAGGCAGATACGTCTCCACAGCTTTGTAGATACATG
The DNA here is from genome assembly GCA_028564935.1 of Neosilurus hyrtlii. Classification (NCBI taxonomy): domain Eukaryota; kingdom Metazoa; phylum Chordata; class Actinopteri; order Siluriformes; family Plotosidae; genus Neosilurus; species Neosilurus hyrtlii. The sequence continues at coordinate 12,673,868 of JAOUQZ010000010.1, read as the reverse complement.
CCTGGTATTTTTATTTTAGCAGACTCACAGAGAGAGTTGTGTAACAAGTGGGTTATGCCACTGGTATCAGAATAAGCCTCAGCATTGAAAAGGTTCCCCAGAGCGCTCTCATTTCTGTTTTTACTCCAAGACATGGTTCTCTTGTCACCTTCTGTGTCCTCTTCAGTGTCCAAATCAATGTATGATGTCAGCTTGTCAATCTGAGTCAATATCTGTGGAAAATAGGGAAGTTCCAGTTTTAAAACATTTTCCCACTTTTTATGTGCGCTTGTGTGTCTTATAGTAAGTTAATTATTTGGTTGTTAATACAAGATAAACCCAAGAGTTGCACTTATTACTAACGTAAGAATTAAAAAATATAGTATGACACAATCCCTAAATGTCTTATGGTCAATTTCCGGATAACGATCACCACATATAAAATGAAAATATATACTTTCCTTGAATTCAAATATTAATACCATTAGTTCATTCATATATTGAGTGCTTTAGTACCAATTTAAATGTCTAAATAAAAAAACCTAATAAATGAAGTGTAAAATCCTGGCAGTTGGTTCAAGTGTGTAACACAAATGACAATGACAAGAACTTCTGGCACAATCTGGCACCTACTCTGTATGTACAGCGCAAGCACTCACGCAAACACACAGGAGAGTCAGTGTGAGAGGAATGACAACCTAGGGCAATCTCCAAGAGATTAATTTTGTGGAATGGCCCTGCACATACAATCACAAACTGATTTCTGAGATATTTGTATTGGTGATGGTTTATATTTTTTATATTACCTTGTAAGAAATGGTACATCCATTAATGTTGCTTCAACCTTCATATATTTTTATATTATTTGAGCTGCTTGTATGATGCCACTTTTCTGAGTTTAAATTTTGTACTTAGTTCATATCACAGTGACACCTGGGTAATATTTAAGTTAGTAAAAGGAGGACTGACTTAAAAAGAAAGAAAAAAACATAAAAACAATGCATTCTTGCCCCTGATAATGTTTATGAAATAAATATGTTACAGAGGGAAGGCAATGTTCAGCAACAATGTGATTGGTCAAACACGTCCAGAGACATGAAGGATCTAAGCCAGCATTTAGTCAACCTACTCTTTACGTCATCATTCGTCAGTGCAGTTAATAGTATTCATGTACACAGGTATGACACAGTAAGGAAAATCTTAAATCTGATGCCCTGTGAAGTTTATTGATGTGTGTGTGTGCGTGTGTGTGTGTGTGTGTGTTTGTGTGTGTGTTTACCTCTCTAAGCTCTCTAGCTACTTCCTTCAGTTCATTGAGAATTTCCTCCAGCTGCTCCATTACCATCCTTATATGACTACGGATGCACTTTCTCCGGTCCCCTTTCTCTGTTATTGCCATAGATCTTAAAATCTTACTGTGGAACATCCTTCACATGGGTAGACCAGTAATCAAAAGGCAGAGGATCCTGGGCTTCATGTCTGGAGCCCCCTAAAGTCATGATGGCTATTCCATTGGAAGCTATGCTGTTACATGGATTGCTGAGACACCTCACAAAGCTTTGCATGGCTGTAAAGTGGATATTTTTAATTAATATAAGAATATTAATCAAAGAGCCTAGATAATATGACCACAAAAAAAAGCAAAATTGTGCTAAGATGTAGGTATGGGCTCACTCTAACAGCTTGATCCTCATAGGAAGGCTGGAGCCTCTCTCAGCCAACACTGGGCGAAAGTGGGGTACACTCTGAACAACAGGGGGAGCAACACAGTGCAACACACACAAAAACATTCACACTCACCTCCAGAGGCAATTTGGAACAGACAGTTAGCCTAATGCGCATGTCTTTGGACTGGGGAAGGCCACCAGGGTACTCGGATGAAACCCATACAAGCACAGGGAGAACCTGCAAACTCCACACAGAAACATCCAAGCCCAGGACTCAAACCCATTACCTTCTTGCTGTGTATAATGTATTTAACTATATACCACCATCACCATCCATGGTGGAACATATATATATATATATATATATATATATATATATATATGTAAACATGTTTAAATAAAGAAGAAAAACATAAACTAAAAAATAATTGCTCAGTTATTCTAGGAAATTTATGGTAGCCTGGTTGCAGTACAACAACCTTGTGCGAAAAGTGATGATTGAGTCAACATATTCTATACAATTTGTACTCACTTGCACCACTGATAATATTTTCCATGTCTGCATGTCTGGAAGCTGAGTAATCCACCACTGCAAGTGAAAGAATATATATCCTGTAATTCTTTTTCAAGGAGAAACTGGAAAAAATGAAAGAAAAAGTGTTTCTTCAGGCTTTGAAAGGATGAGTATGTCCAGCATGACTGCAAGAGGAAACACAAAGCAAACTCTTTGCTCAGCTTCTCTGAGAAAATCACCATCCCTGAAAAAGTAAGCTAGAAAATGAAGGAGCTGGCCCATTCATTTTCAAACATGCGCCACTTTCATTAAACACCACTTCAGTAGCCATCCTCAGCGGTTTTTCATCGCCACAGTGGACTGGGTTTGATATTTGATAGCTTTGAAGCTATCAAAATCAAAGCATGGATGTCTGAAAGTGTCCATTAGAGACTGCTATGAGCTTGTGTGCTGCTCTGCTGCTTCTGCGCTGTGTACTGCACCTCTAATCTCCATCAGCTTGAGCTCAAACAGTTTGAAGCAGGCTTTAGTCAGTTGCTTCTAGCCCCCCTACCTTTTTTCTTCTCTCTGTTTCTCTCTCACTCACTTACTCATGCCTGCTCTCTCATCTTCTCCCTCCTGCAGCTTTAAACTTTTATTTTCTCACATGCTCTTCTCATAGAGGCTTTATTATTTTCATAGTCACTCCCATACATAAACTATGTATTTTCACCTCCATAATCAGTGTATAACTTCCTCCACATTTTAGACACACACTTCCTTTCACTTCAGTTTCTCTCACAGAGCTTGCCACCTCAATCGTGGAAGAAAATTAATTCAATTCAGTGTTGCAGTGCAGGAGATGAATGCACTGTTGCGGCAGTGAAAGCTGGGCAGATTATTTCATTAAATACATTAATGAAAAGCATGAAATCAGGAAACCACTTCTGCTCCACTTCCTGGTGCTGCTATAATTATACAGCATGTTGTTCCTCCTTAATAGATCATACTGCATACAGTGTAATACATACAGAACTACATACATAATACATAATATATAATACATTCAGACTGACAGAAGGTTTTAACAAGTCTCCAAATTACAATATCCTGCACTGAGGGCCTTTTACTTTGTTCCCCAGGCATGCATTACACAGTGGATCCCATATCTCATTAGACTTGAGAATAATTGGACTGTTTATTAACAGCAGGATGCATACAAATGAATAGATATTATTATTATTTGTAAAGTAGACGTGATGTTGATGATTTGGTGCCATGGCAAGTGGGTCATATCTATAAATGCTGAGAGCATTTCTATTCATTATTGTTACCGAGATGACAAGCAAACCTTGTCCGACTTGTGCGACTGTTCAAAGGTCCTCAATCAATCAATCAATCAATCAACCAATTAATTAATTAATGAGCCTTAATAAATAAAAAATTAAACAGGTCGCCCTGAATGACAGATGACTAACACCTGTCAAAAAAATACAATTTAAAATAAATAAATATGGGGTGGCACAGTGGTTAGCACATCGACCTTACAGCAAGAACCCCGGTACTGGGTTTAATTCCCGGGCTCGGGCCTTTCTGTATGGAGTTTGCATGTTCTCCCTGTACTTGTATGGGTTTCCTCCGGGTTCGCCAGTTTCCTCCTACCATCCAAAAACATGCACAGTAGGCTAATTGGCTGTTCCAAATCGCCCCTTGGTGTGAGTGTGAATGGTTGTGCGTGTGTTGGCACTGCAATGGTCTGGCTGTCCTGGGTGTACCTCACCTTCACCCAGACTTAATTTTACCTTGAGGAAAAAAGGAAAGGATTTAATATTATATGATATTAACACCTCCTGTATTGTTTGATATATTCTTCCACGTGTATCACATCATACAATGGCCATCAGTTGTCCTAAAATTCTTAAAATTAGATCAGTATGTAATTTTAGCAGAAAATACTGCATTATTTATTATGTATGGTCCTTCACATATATCAAGTTCAATCAAAACATTCCCTGATTCTGGGAAAGAATGTGTTAATATAAATATATTTCCTATACCAAGAGTCTTTCTGCCCTCTGCTGGAGAAGCATGTTACATAAGTCTCTGAAACAAAAGTTCTGTCTGATGCAAAATCAACATGATATGTTTATTAGCCTTCATGATCCTACATATTCAAGATTCCCTTTTCATTTATTAACTCATTACTAATCCATCATTTATATCAGAAAAGAATGTTTATTATACCAACAGAAACCACAAAAATAAAACAGAGGAAAAAGTGAGGAAAAAAAACTTAATGTGGACTTTATATGTAGCACTTTCCCTGAAGTCAACAATACATTCCATGTTGGGATGGACAGCAGTTACATCAACATCAACACACAAAACATCTATCTACACATGGCACAAGGTTTGGTTAGATTCACAGATTTACCGAGCACCACATGGTACACCACACATAGACAACTACCTATTTAGTTCTAGTATCATTTTCTACTCATTCACTTAACACTATAAACAAGGCCTTATGTACTTTTAATAATGTCCTAATATATGCATTTATATCTTAATAGGTGGTGGTAATAGACATTGGGCTTTGCTGCTGGTGGTGCATCTGACATAAAATTTGATGTCAATATAGTTCCATCACATTACTCATTTTAGATGATCGGATATTTCTTTATCTATACAAACTCTGCTCTGAAAATACCAAATGGGAATTCAAATGGGAATTTAGCATTTCTATGGCAGTAAATCACTCTGGGAAGTTAAGCTGATCGATTATTCTGATGCGTTAACAGTTTCATGGGTGATCAAGAAACCTGGCAACTTCTACGAGTACTATATCTAAAGCCCTAAACTTAATGGCTCTTGTTTATTAAGGCCCATGACAAAATGTGCAACCGCTATGGTACATTGATAATAAAAGTCTCACACAACCGGCAAAAAGATAATAATAATAATTTAAAAACAAACGTTTTTCCAGATGTCAAACTGTAGACTGAATTGTGAATTAATGTGAACTGCAAACTTGCACAATAATATACACGACACATTAGCATATGGACCATTTCACAGTTCTTGGGATGAGATGCTATTTTACAACCTTGTTTAAGACATATTCACTGTACATGTATAGTATAATCTCAATCTATTTATGCATCCATTTTAGTATATTAGTTTAATGTAAGCATACCTAAGAGTATATTAGGACTATATATATATATATATATATATATATATATATATATATATATATATGTATATATATATATATATATATATATATAT
>JAOUQZ010000010.1:12634209-12653012 GCA_028564935.1 Neosilurus hyrtlii | reverse complement strand
AGCCTAAGCAGTGACTCCCAGACGTCCCTCTCCTCAGCCACTTCCTCCAGCTCTTCCGGGGGGATACCAAGGCGATCATATTTATTCTTATTGTTGCAGTGATTTTTTGTTTTTACCCCTTCTTGTTTTTTCAGTGTTGGGAATGCAGCCACCTCTAGCACCAGCCACAGTCAGAGAGCTGGTGCGCTCCCATCTCCACCTTGACCCTGTTGCTGCAGATTTGCGCTGCAGTCTTTTTGTGGCTGCTGTGCAAAACTACAAGCGTGACTCTGTCCTGAGACCATACCCACCTCGATATCTAAGGGGAGAGATCAAGGATTTTGAAGAGTTGGTAAGATATTACATTTAGTTATTGTTATGTACAACCCCTGGCAAAAAGAATGGAATCACCACTCTTGGAAGATGTTTGTTCAATTGTGTTTAATTGTGTAGAAAATAAAAACAATCACAGACATGAAACAAAAACTATTTTTATTTAACGTTCCAACCTTGTGGCTTTATGAAACACTTACAAAAATTTGAATATTTTACAGATCAAACAGGGAAAAAAATATGGAATCACAATTCTGAGGAAATTATTATGGAATCACCAAACAAAAACACCACAAGTACTTTGTTGCACCACCTCTGGCTTGTAAAACAGCTTGAATTCTTTGAGGCGTGGATTTAACTCTCGACAAACAGTATTCTTCATCAATCTGGCTTCAACTTTCTCTTGTAACTGTTTTGTCCAAGCTTTGCAGGTTGGAACCTTGTCGTGGACCATTTTCTTTAATTTCCACCAGAGATTTTCAATTGGATTGAGGTCCGGACTAGACTAGAAAGTTTTCACAGCTTTGGTCCTATGGCACGATGCGTTATCATCCTGAAAAATGATGTCATCAACCAAACATCCTTTCAGTTGATGGAATAAGAAAAGTGTCCAAAATCTCAATATAAACTTGTGCATTTATTGAGGATGTAATGACTTTCATCTCTCCCGTACCTTTACCTGCCATACAACCCCCGTGTCATTAATGACTGTGGAAATTTGCATGTTTTATTCAAGCAGTTGTCTTCATAAATTTCATTGGAGCAACACCAACCTAAAATTCCAACATCACTGAATCTCACTCTCATCTAGTCATCCACAGTCCATGATTACTTTTCTTGTGCCCACTGAAACCTTTTTTTTTCTGTTTATATGTTAATGATGGGTTTTATTAGGTTTTCCTGGATGTAAATCTCATTTCTTTTAGGCGATATCCTAAAGTTCGGTTATAGACATTGACTCTGCTTTCTGCCCATTTTTTCCTCATTTTCTGTGTTCAAGGCATATTGCTTTAAGTATTCTCTCTTGGCACTTTGATGTCTTCTTTGGTCTACGGGTACACTTCCCTTTTACAACCTTCATCAGCTCGGTTCAACAGCTCACTAAGGTGTGCAAGCACTCTTTTTTGAACTGCAGACAAATTAGCCGTAGTAATTGGATACAGGTGTTTGCTCAAGAACTGTACCTGGTGAATCCGTAATATTTTCCTCAGAATTGAGTGATTGCATATTTGTTTCCCTGTGTTTGAGCTGTAAAAACCATCGCAATTGACCACAGTTTTCTTTCTTTTTCATTTTTGTAAGTGCTTCATAAAGCCAGAAGGTTGGAAGGTTAAATGAAAATAGTTTTGTGGCATGTCTGTGATTGTTTTTTTTCCCTACACAGTTAAACAATTGAGTAAATATCTTCCAAGAGTAGTGATTCCATACTTTTTGCCAGGGGTTGTAGCATGCCACTTTAGGAATGGGCTTCTGTATGTGGGATTTGGATTTCCTGAAACACTGAAGTATGCAACATCCACCCTACAAAGTCAATTATTGTCATAAGACTATTATAAGATTCAGCACAAGCTAGCTCAAGATCCTGAACTGTATGGGAAAACATCTTGTGATTCTTACAGCAGAAAGATGTGAGCTCCTTGCCAAGTATACGAGAGCTGGTCCGATTGGGATTAGGAGATGGAGATCATTATCTGGCTCTAGTACACTGGGTGCTCTCCTCCAAGAGTTTTTCCCTGAAGACCATCCAGAAAGAAGAGGTAATTCTAAAGTTTGAAGATTGTTGATTGTAGATATTAGCTACAAATGGATTATAGTGTGTCATTGTTTGTAGCCAAGTTTAATTATTAACAGTTCTTCTCTGCTTTCCTTTCACATTCTCTTCCTTTCAAATGATACACCACTTGAAGTGGGCCAGACTCAGCCAACTGATACAAAATGCAGGGGTCTCCCCTCCTGTGCCAGACTTCCTTTTTGAGTTGGAATATTGTGAACAGATGAATTTGAAGTTTGATAAGATACGGGCAGGACGGGATATTATCTATGCATTCCATGGCAGTCGACTGGAGAACTTCCATTCCATTATTCACAATGGTCTACACTGCCATCTGAATAAGGTTAGTGTCTGTAATGTGGCGTGTATAAATTTAGTCTTTTACTTGGTATAACCCAGAGGTACTTAAACTGTGGTGCATGGGTTTGTGAAGGGAGTTGGAAAAAATACCCAAAAATCGGGTTGTTCTAAGTCTGTGTCAGTCCTGCCAGTCTTTATGCATTTTGTGTAGGAGCTCCACATATTAAAGGAAAACACACAGGTTAGCAAACACTGTAGGAAAGGTCACTATTTCAACCAGAAAAAAAACCTCTAAACAGTCAGTAGAAAAGTACACCATGTTTAGCAATTTCAGCCAGCTGTGTCACATCATCCGAGCAAGACGGCTAACGTTCCAGTTTCTTACTGTAAATGAAATATGTTTATTCACTGTTAGGGTATCTTCATCACAATTTTACATGCAGACTAGCCTGCGATAACTTCATTATTAGAACCTGAGCATCACTCCCAAAAGTTGCATATGCTTACTACAAATTAATAGATATGGTCTTTTGGTAGGCAATTTCAATGTCATGGGCAGTACTGCACAGTATTTCTTCTGATGTTTTAATTGGCTGAAATTATAGCGAGGTGGCTAAATAGAGGTTGCAGTGATAACAGTCTGAACCTCAGTGACCTTGATATACTAGGTGGCATAACTCAGTGAGTGGGTAAAAAGTATGGTTTGCCTGTTTGGGAAGCTCTGTTAGTTACTCTCTTCCAGTGTGTGCTAAATTATGCATTTTATTTTTCCCTTAATTGCTCCAAAATACACTATTACTGTTTTTTTTTGTTGTTGTTTGTTTGTTTGTTTGTTGTTGTTTTTAAATAATTAAAACAGCAGATGAGTTTATCAACATCTGTTCCTGATGAATGACAATCAGCATTTGAACACCGGTCATTTAACCAGGCATTGGAAAACCTCTGTAAAACTTTAGTGATGCTGTCTTTTTTCCTTTTTAGACATCACTATTTGGGGAAGGCACTTACCTGACCAGTGACCTCAGTATGGCTTTTCTCTATAGTCCTCATGGAAATGGATGGTGTGACAGTGTCCTTGGGCCGGTATTAAGCTGTATTGCCTTGTGTGAGATCATTGATCATCCAGATGTGAAGTGTCAAGTAAAGAAGAAAGGTAATGTACAGCTGATCATGAATAAAGTGCTCTTCTTCAACTGTCCAGAAATGTTATTTCATATGATAGTTCTTTCTTCTTAATGCACAAGTAATTTTATACAACAGTTTGACATGTTAATGCTGTCCATAAACATTTAAAAATGTTGCCCTTATAACAGTTTGATGAACGTGTGTGTGTATGTTTATATATATACACACACACATAAATCTGTGTTTTAAGACAAGAACTTAATATTTGCTAAAATATTTTAGACTCTGAGGGCATTGATCGTAAGCGTTTGAGGGCAAGGAACAGTGAAGGTGGGGATGTGCCAGAGAAGTACTTTGTCGTCACGAATAATGAACTGCTGAGAGTAAAGTACCTGCTGGTTTACTCTCAGAAACGTTATAGAACCAGGTGAGACATTTTCTTCTACATTCTGACTAGAGTAATTTGTATATAATTAGTAATGGTACATGCACCACAGAATTCCAGGTTATATACCATTATCAAAAATACAGTCCAAATAGCAACTGAGAAGAATTGCAGATTTGAACTTTACTTCAAAAAAGCTATTGAAGTCAGTAAATTGTGGGCAGCCATAGCCTAAAGGTTAGAGAAGTGGCTTTGGGACTGAAAGGTCGCTGGTTCGATTTCCGAACCAGCAGGAAAAATGTGTGGCGGTGGGGGAGTGAGCTGCACCTTCTCTTCCTCCACCTTCATGGCTGAAGTGCCCTTGAGCAAGGCACCTAACCCCCAACTGCTCTCTGGACACCGCGATGTGTGCGGCAGCCCGCTGCTCTGAGTGTATGTGGTCTCACTTTGGATGGGTTAAATGCAGAGAAAATAATTTCCCTTGTGGGATTAATACAGTGTAGCAAAAAAAAAAAAAAAAAACCTCCTAGGCACAAAACTATTAGTATATTCATGCAGGTTAATTTAAATGCTTTTTTATTCTCCCTAAAGCATATATTTAGCTGAAAATGTATTTATATGGGGAAAATACTGTATGAACAGAATTAATAAATCTTTTTTATTGTGGCATAATTTGTTTTAAATATGTGGATTTTTTTTCCAGGCATGCTCGGGGGACATCATGGCTGGTCAGACACCATTTTGCCATTATGATGGGTCTCTACCTTCTACTTCTCATATTCATCGGTGCCTTCAATTCTACAAATTTTCAGTCATTGTGGCATTCAATATTCCGGTGATCCAACATTTCATCACATTTGCCTCGTTTCCAAAGTGCCTTTTTCTTTGGTTCACAAAGATCACTTAGAATTTAGTTTGAGACTTGCATTGAACATGATGCTCAGGAAACTCTGAACCTTTTATCCATTAGTTCAGTGTGTGCTATTTGTACTGCAGGCAAATATATTTAATCCCATTTTGATATGCATTTATTATCTCGACAAATAATTACATGTGTGAAACTGTATGGGTGATATGGACCTGCCTATCCAGGCTGTGAGAGCTTTTTAACACTGGCATGTAGCTGGTCATAATATTCATTCATATATATATATAATTTTTTAATAGTAATGGAAATATTATTAGCGGTACAACCAAATGATATGAGGGACAAAATGCTATCAGATTGCTACCTGTCTTGGCAGAGGTGAGTAGTTGCTTAATTGTTACATTTAAATTCATTATAGGGAACCATTAGTTGACCACACTGGTCATGATACTGATTATATGGTGGATTTTAATTTAACGTATCCTTTCTTTATGTTCCACTAGAAATGTTTGAATCATCTCACAAAATGATTTCTGATACTACATTCTTATACTGTCTTCTATACTGTCAGACTGTTAAGGGTTGTTCTCTTTTAAATAGTTCCAGTGATCCCAGGTTGAAATATTCTTTGTCAGTATAGTTGATTTGGGAACTGTTTAAATCCCAAAATATGACTAAGAGCAGAACAGTAAACTTGGACCACTTGTGTTGTTGGGGGTCACACAAATCTGTTATAATTAATAATATGATCAAAATAATATATTCAGTAAGATATTTTTACAGTTACAGCAAATACATATTTGTTTATCTTTAAGCATTACAGCATTAATTGATTGTCTTCATTTAATATTTAAAAATTTGGAGTGTGTCCATGACCAGTAAACTAATTTTCTGTGAATTAAACCTTTAAAATAGTTTACACTTGGGTTAATAAACACACTTCTTTCAACAATATTGTTGTGGGTTTTTTTAGCGTTCATGTAGAAAACTAATATTGGTGTCTTTGTGTGACTGGTTTATTGTACCAGACACCCTAAAATTTTTGTTTTCACACATTATCAGTCAAAAACTATCATGGTAATGTTGATAGGAACTGATAAAAATGTACATGAAGCTTTGATCTTTGATAATGCAGCATTGTTTAGGTGCACCTAAAAGTTGTTGTTGCAATAATTCATTTCATTCATCTTCAGTGAAATAATTATGTTGTATATAAATTTTTTATTAACAGAAAGAGAGTACACTGCATTTAGCAAAACAAACAGCGCCCCCTATTCTATACAACTGCTAAACCTTTGTTACTGGATATGTTAAATGACAGCAAAGCAACATTTTTTCATAACTTTTTCCTTTGTCCAAAAATTATAATTTATTTTGAACAGAAAAAATTGTCGTTTTTTTAAATTCTTTAAACTTTATCAACTCGTATTAGAAGACTTCACAACATGAGTAGCAATCCAATTGTTTTGCACCTCATAAACCCATAAATCTGTATTTCTCAGATGGGTTTCTCAGAATTAACCATTTCCCCCTCTGTGGATTGGGACATAAACAACACTTCAAAAGGGACAGACAGCTATTGTACGTTTAGGGGTTGTTTTTTGTTTTGTTTTTTTCTGTCTTGCAGCTCCACGTCTTATTACGGCTCCATAAATTCCCTGTTATTCAGTAACAGCCCACCAGTTGTGAGAGATTGTCACAAGCGGGCATCTTTTTCTCAGAGATCATATTGTGCCTTAACACTGAAAAATGACTGCAAAGAGGAGAAGAGTCAAGTATGAAGAATGTATTTAGACTATAGAATTTCAATAAATTCTATTTACAAAATAAAATCATTTTTATTTAACACTTGTGTCAGTTGCAGCGTTAAATCGATGCAAACCTCTGTTCATGTTGCGAATGTTCTGAACATTCAAATACAAACACTCAGGACAACATCAGTATCAAATTAAGTAATTGTCTAAAGTATTATTGAATAAAACATTAAAAGAATAATTATTTTATGTGTAATCTGTAATCATGATGATTATAAAGAACAATTATTAAATAACCCAAAAAACAGGTGTTTTAATCTGCTACAGTTTATCCTTTTATATAAGTTTATACTTTATACAGTAAATCATTTTGGAAGTGTTCCTCCACAAATCCATAATTATTCTGCTGCATTTGGACACCCAGGAGCCAAACACATGAAGTAGCCCTCATTATTGCTCTGCTGGACAACAATTTGGAAAGTTTAGAACATTTACATGCATTTGTTAATTTTATGTTTACAAAATGCCAGAGGAAGTGCTTTAAGTGCAGTGTACTCATATTCACCTGCAGCTTTTGGTGGCAGACTGCCTGTCTGTGTGCTTCTAGGTGGCTGTTCATACACCTCCCAAATCAATGAATGCAGACGTGATCTGTTTGAGCACAAGCCTGAGAACATGCTGGACGCCTGAGAACCAAACAGCTGGAGCAAGTGGTGTGTTGACAGAAACCCCCACACTCACGTTTTTCCACTGACACATACCTGGAATGGCAAACAGGCCACACTACCAACATCTTACTCATACAGTTTATATCTTAAAGAGTTATGTTAGGATTACTTCTTCATGCATACAATATATTAAAGCTTTGACCTGTTACACTTATGAAATTTGCATGATGATAAACAATGTGATTTCTGTTCATGGTGTGAAATTCATAATATACATTATATATATATATTTTTTTAAGTTTAATTAGGTATTTGATTATAGACCCGGTTACCCTTTATACTGTAAAATTACAAAGAGAAAACAGGTCAGAAATAAATTATTTGTCCAATTTTGTCTTCACTGTGCCATATCTACAGTTGCTGAACGTTAATGATAGTATATGACTAGGACTCACCTGGCTGAGCAGATTTCATTTGGGTTTGTCTGACAGATCTCCCACGTACAGTCTGGTCGACAAGTGTCTCTTTCAAGGACATGAAGTACTGATTGACACACAAACACAGTGCAATGAAACAAGCATAAAACCAGCCTCTTAAAATTGGTTAAATGACTGAAAGTAGAATCATAAATACTTAACAAACGTGATCCAGAATATACAGAAACATGAAAGCAGATGAGGCACATAATAATTCTCATTATTATCCATCACTCACTTTCACTCATTTCCTGAACCACTTAATCCTACTAGGGTCACAGGGAAGCTGGAGCCTATCTCAGCTGACAAAGGTCAAAGGTGGGGTACACCCTGAACAGCTCAAACCTTGTGGCAATTCGGAACAGCCAGTTAGCCTAATGTACATGTCTTTGGACTGAGGGAGGAAACCAAAATACCAAGAGGAAACCCACACAAGCACAGAGGGAACATGCAAACTCCACACAGAAATGCACCAGCCCAGGAACCAAAACCCGGGAACTTCTTGCTAAGAGGCAGACATGCTAACCACTACGCTACCGTGCTGCCCTCACCATTATTAACAATACACCGTTATTGTTGTTATTATTACTATTATTTCAAATTTGAATAGTGCATTACGTTTACATTTATGGCATTTGGTAGGCGCCCTTATCCAGAGGGTTAAGGGCCATGCTTAAGGGCCCAACAGTGTCAGCTTGGTGGTAGTCAGGCTTGAGAGAGCAGAACCTTAACTACTGAGTTACCACTGAATAATATCTGTGTTCTTTCTTATATGTAACTTCAGATGTATTCAACCCTTTGCTTAAGAGGAAATGCTCTTTCCTCTTAAAAATGCCTTTCATTAAAGGATTTCTTTAATGATTTATCCATACATAGTTAATGAATGTTCACACAAAAAAGTAACTTTTTGACACTGGATAGCTTGTGTAAATAACTAGAAACTGTATATCAAATTTACTATTGCTGTGGAACAGGTTTTATTATTCTTTACTTAAAGGCATTTACATCCTGCAGCTGAGCACTCGAGTCCCTCTCACCTGGTTAAGATACTGGAGGCTGTAGATACACCTGGCCAAGCCTTTGTAAAGACTAGCTTTAGGATTGTTACCTGACTTGCAGATCCCCTTGTGCTCTGCTTCTGGCTTGGTCCTTTTAGATTCCTGATACACACACCAAGCCTTCATCACACTTCCCAAGGTGGTCCCATGTTCCTCCGCAGCTCTCCCCAAGTTGTTTTGCACATGCAGGGCAACAGCCGCAGACACCTGTAGTAACACCCCCAAAACACTTCACAGCCTCAGCGCTCTGCGCTCCAGTGCAAGGCTTGGAGAATCTGTGATCCAGATCTGGTGCTCTCGAAACTGGACCTCACAAATGTTACAGCAAAAGGACAATCAAAAAAAAGCAATGCTCCGTAACCCATTATGACATGAAGAGGCATGGACCATCAATATGTCGAAGTCCTTGGTCTTGTCACACACTTACAAACCCTTCACCCAACAGCAAATGGATGAAAGATAAATTACAGGAACTTTTTTTTACTGTTAATTACCCCAAGTCTTATCTTTACAATCTCTCTGCTGTTTCAATTTTTTTAACTGTTTCTGCCTTGAAAGCAATTTAGGATAAGTTCAGAAAAGTGCTGTAGGGAAAAGAGTAGCCCTTTTACCAAGCAGTCAACAGAGAGCAGCAATTCTGTGAGCAATCAAGATAATCAGCCTCTTTTAACAAAGGCGAGATTAAGACGTTGGCAGGGTATCTGAAAAGAGTGTGTGCACCAAGTCAATTTGATCATAATAAAACTCCAGTACAGACATCAACACCTTGCCCACTGTTAAGTGTTCATCTTGGATGCACTCCATGTTCACTCCATTCCAAATACAACTTCATAAATGAAAATGTGAGTAAAATAAATTATCATAAATTCCTAAATTATTTGACTGCAAAATGCATTAAAGAGAATAGACCGATGAAGTTCTTGAAGAGTTTTATTAAATTAGATCTCTATAAAACACAGCATAATGCTTTCATTTGCTTTGCTGACATTATTTTTTCCCTTAACGCAAATCTGTTTCTTTAAAAATCAAAACTCCCAAGTTATATGAGACAATGTGTTTTCTGCACTTCATTTGCAAAGTAACCATAGTAATGTTCTTCAAATCTCTTGTAATACCCAGCTGCATGGTTTAGTTATGTTATGCATAAAGGAACTGCACATATCATACTGATGTTCACAAAATTAGCACTGCAAAATGAAAAACACATTTCAAACACAAAATTTTAAAAGTGAGACTAATCATATCTCCATAACTCTGATTCAAATGAAATGCAATTCATTAGCATTTTGGTCAATGCAGCTAAAAAGAAAGCTTTTATCAGATTTGCTACACTACACTCAACACATTAGGCTCAATGCATCTTAACAAATATTTATACAAGATTACCTTAAAGTAGAAAAATTAAACTGCTTACACAACTTCCATAGGCATGTGACTGCTTCCAGGGTAATGCTTTACATTATACTTTCTTTAACTAACATTATTTACATGAAAAAAAATCAACTTTAAGATTACTAAACAATGAGTAAATACATGTACTAATGTTGGATCGATTAGTAAATGTTTTTTGTATCCATGATTAAACATACGTCAGATTAAATAAAAAACTAGAGGGGCACTTATAGAATGCAAGGTACCTCCACCAAACACACATGAATTATGGTTACAAGTCAATCGAATAACCTGAAAAATCTGCTAAAGACTGCAAGTTTCATTGTAACTTGGCATAGTTACAATGAAATGTCTCCCCCTAGTGGATGCCTGGTGAAGATAGATTCACACATTATTTGCATGTCATTCATTCATTCACTTTCTGA
This sequence comes from Neosilurus hyrtlii, assembly GCA_028564935.1. Classification (NCBI taxonomy): domain Eukaryota; kingdom Metazoa; phylum Chordata; class Actinopteri; order Siluriformes; family Plotosidae; genus Neosilurus; species Neosilurus hyrtlii. The sequence goes on along the minus strand of JAOUQZ010000010.1, from coordinate 12,642,478 downwards.
ACTGCTTAATCCTAATAAGGGTCACGGGGAGGCTAGTGCCCATCACAGCCAACTGTGGGCAATGGCAAATTACACCCTAGACAACTCGCCAGGCCATCGCAGGGTAGAAACAATCTGAAGGGCATCCCAATGGCCTACTCTTTACAAACGACAGCAATGGTTATTATTTGCACATATTATCCTTAATAGATTTTTTCCCCCAGGATGATCCCACAATTACAATAAAAAAAAAGCCCCTTAAAAACTTCATGGTTTATTATTTGTACCACACCCTACTCTAGAAAAAAAATCAGCAAAATCCAAACATAACTTTTGGAATTGTACTGCACACAAACAGACAAACTAACAAACCAACAGGCCGGCAGAGGTGATAGAATTAGATAGAGCTTTTGCTAGTATTTTATTTGTTTATTATTATTATTATTACTATTATTATTATTATTATTTTAAGTAAATCATGTGTAAGTAATTACCTCCACCGTGAAGGTTATGTTTCACCTTTGGTTTGTTTTAGTAGACCAATCAAAAAATATATGTAAACATGCTCATGAAATTTCTACCAGGGTGGGGTTTTGAATAAGGAAAACTCTATTATATTTTGGAGATGATCCAGATCCAATTCTGGATCCAGGAAGTTTTTAAAGGATTCTCTAAAATTGCGAGATAGGACAATATTTTTTATATATATTTTTGACATTTTGGTTTACATGAGAGACTGCTGGGCATGGTGGAGGTTTGCACTTTACAAGTTTGCTCTTGTTCTGTTAAAGTTATTATTCATTAATGTTGTGCTTCACGTGAAATAAACAGTGTCAGTTAATGAAACCTTAAATGTAAAGCATTAACACTTTTAAAGGCAATCACTTTATGTTGTTTTATTCAGCAATAGCAGTGAGCAGTAATGTCTGTAGTTGTCACAATGGAAGGACAGCAGAAATGTAATTAAAATACATATTGTATGGACATTTTTCTGAAATTTGCATAGAATGTCAAATTTATTTTAGCGTCAAGTAGCTTTTAAACAGTAATACTGTCAATTCTTTATACACTTACATGTGAAGCCAGTTTCACATTAATCAGTTTTTAATCTTTACTCAAACCTTTACTAAAAAAGCTATTTTTTTACATTACCGTTCTATGACCTTTTCCACAGCAAACACTAGAATAACCTACAGTCAATATAAACCAGAGAAAGATGCTTTAGCTCAAGTGTTTCTCAGAGTGAACCACTTAAGCTTAAGCTAGTGTGTGTTACATGGGACATGATTCAGTTTTCTAGCTTGATTCTGGACGTGGGCCTGGCTGTAGGGAGAGGTCATGCTCTGTAGAGGTGTACGTTTTGTAACTGAGAGAATATGATGCGTTACGAAGCAGGGGGTCACATAAAATCCTCATAATCTTGTACATAACCGCCATCAAACTCGCCATAGTCATCAAAGTCATCTTTCATCTTGGCTTTTAAACCACCTCCTGGTAAACCGCCTTTCTTTTTCTTCTTTCCTTTATTTTGCTATAAATTTATTGTTAGCAAAGAGAGAAAAACATTGCAGAATTAGGAACAAACGATAAATATCCTGTCTAAAAGTGTTTAACTGTCACAGAAACAGATTATATCAGAAATTACAGAGGCAAATTACACCAATCAGCCATAACATTAACACTACCTAATTGGTCTCAGGTTAGTTGGCCCCCATACACAGCAAACTGCAGTACTGTGTGTTCTGACACCTTTCTATCATAGACAGTTGCAACAGTTCTGTGCTACAGTATTTCTTCTCTGGGATCAGACCAGAAGTACTGGCCTTCACTCCCTATGCCCATCAATAAGTTTTTGGCACCCATGACACTCTTGCCAGTTCACTGGTTGTCCTTTCTTCGACCACCTTTGGGGTCGGTACTTACCACTGCAGACCAGGAACAGCCCACAAGACCTGCCACTTTGGAGATACACTGATCAGCCATAACATTTAAAAACATTATGACGTGATTAACACCGATCTGTTTTTATCATGTGGGAATTACAAAACATTATTCCGAGTAGATAATGCCTGAATTAAATCGACAGACACACTCATGGTTTGTCATGGTCAGTTGGAGCATGTGGCATCATCATTATCGTGCTTTGAATTAAAAATGGAAGAACAAAACCCAAGCAAAATCTCATTTAACTTACTTTCATTTATGTTTCCATCTAGTATATACTACACCTCTGAATAAGATTTAAAGTACACTGTTAGCAAGACAGTGCTTATGATCTGCTCGCAGAGAGCACAGAGCTCACCTGACCTGCCTTTGACAAAGTTAAAATATGTAAAAATTAATTATAACTATGGAAAACTTAATTGTCAGTAAAATTGTGCGTGTTGAGAGGCAAGCAGCAGAGGCTAACAGCTAGCTACGATTTGTACTGAATTCTTTACGCTATTCATTGAAACTGTAACTGTGTTAGAAGTTAAAAAGGTTTCCTTGCGTCTTTTTCACAACTTTATCATGATGTTCATAATTTTAATGTTTTCATCACTGCAAGGTCAAGAAAATATGCTTATCTACCTGAATCGACAAATGTGTTAGCCACTATTGCACATGAGCTGAAAAATCCATGTGCCACAATCACCCAAAATAACATTTTATTGATTTCAGGTAAAGCCAGGAATCAAACTCGATCTGTCCTTTGAGTATATTGAGACACTGTGAAAGTTTCGTACTGATACGTGACTTATTTTGTGAGTTATCCTGCTGAAAGCAAAACTGGAGAACTCCAGTGAAACCAGGGAAGATCTACCTTTGTCGTAGATAGCCGGTCTTAAAAATCTTGACTTTGTTTGCATTTATGTTCCCGTGAGGTGTATATACTAAAACAATTATTTGCACAAGCTGAGGTGGATGTTGCTTTAACGTCCCCGAAACCTACGAAGGCCTGAGATGTATTATGCAGAAGTGAACAGTCTTGAAGTTGATGTGTTGGAAACAGAAAAAATAAGCAAGTGTAAGTATCTGAGTGACTTTAACAAAAGCCACATTGTGATGTGGGTCTATTCATCTCCAAAATACTGGGTCATGTAAAGCGTACCCCTACACAGTCATTAAGTGTACTGAAAATAAATAAGTAGTCTTATAGATACTTGCAATTGCTAAATTATTTGTGTTGTGCACTATAAACCTGACTCCATACCTTTTCTTGCCTCTGCTTCTCAGTGAGTAACACTGTGAGCGAGTTATTTATTTTCTTCAAGTCTTCAACTTCCACTATAACAAACGAGAAGAAACATGTTTAGGAAACCCTGAAACCAGACATGAACTGCAACATTTGACCAGGATTTACTGAATCACACAACATTCGGTACAAAGTTGTGTGAAAGCCAAAACTCACACGACAGACAAAGGTCTCTGAAGAGCGACTCTAAAAAGCTGGAATAGTGTATCGACTTCTCATAGAGGGCTATTTTTTCTTTCAGCAGACGCTCGAACTCTGTAAAGTCCTCTTTGGAAGAAGGGCTCATGGAATCTATTCCTGCTGTGCTATTCGATACAATACCTAAAAAAAAAAATTTTAAAAAGATATTCTTGATAATATTGTACATTGATGAACATGTTTGGACAACTTTAAGAGATAATAAATAAGACATGCATTTAATATATAGTGGAGATATAAAGACAGCACTCACCAAAAGCATCTTTAGCTAATTCCAAATCTGAATCCTCCTGAAGTTTCTTCAATCTAAGTTTTTCGGCTAACTCCTCCTCCTCAGGTGTGCATTCTGTGCTGTCTTTAGATTCCTCTAACTGCCACAGACATAGTTCTCATCAATTAACAACAATTTACTGATCATCCATTTACACTTCCATATTTATTTCCAGAGAGGTTATGTCCCAGAATAAGAGCACATATTTAGCAACACTCTTTGCTTTTAATACTGTAATGGATTATATAGTAAGGGCCCCAAGCTAAACGCTTTATACATCCATACCGAAGATCTAGAAGTATCACTTTTTCTTATGTTCCTTCAGGTTAGGTAAGGACAGACTGAGCTGAGAGATTAACCTCTGAATTTTAAACCCAGACAAAAATGTAGACATCAGAGCTCAATCACAATAAGAACAAACATAGGATACTAAACATTTCTCAGTGCAGAAAATGTATAAAAATATATTCTATATGGGTTGAGTCAGAAAAATATTTACAAAATGCTTACTCCCATAATACATTGTATTACTTTGATATAGAAGTTTGCATTCTTACAGCCATGGTTCTTAAAATAGGGTCTGTAAGTATTTCAATAAAAATTGTTACAGTGGTACAATGGGTTATTATCTTTATTACTGAGTTAACAGTCTATTTCACTGATCATGTGACATGAATGGGTTTAATGAAAACCAAACATATCAACTTAAAATTATGCCAGTAAAAATTTATAATAGAAAGAGATCACGGGGTCCAGATGCTCCCAACAGCAGGACCATTTGATAATTTGTCAGTAACAAGTCCAGTATATAAAAAGTGGCTTTGTGACATTGAAACAGCCTCGGAGGGGAGGTCATACACCAATGTGGATGATCCCGTGTCATTTCCTTAAAAAGTTATTAACAAAACATACAGACTAACGGATGGAACCAGTTTCTATAGATCCCGCTCCCTTCACCTTCAGTGGCGGCGAGAGCTAAAAATGTTTGTGTGAATCAAATGTTTAGGAATAAAAAGCTTCAAAAATCTAATAAACAGTCCTAATATTTTCATACAATGTATAAATGTATAATGTATAGAAATACTGAGTGTTGTTCAGAAATGTTGATAAATGAGATCCGTACTGAGGAGGTCTGCGGAATCTGTTTTTACCATTAAAGTGTCACCGACTGCAAAACTACACCTGACCTACAGCATGTTGGGTTTTTTTTCAACACGAAATACTGGTGCCCGCAGCTTAATCCACAATTTCGGCTCCTCTCAAGTTTAGTCGCTGACTAAAATACTGCTCCAGGAGACTTAATTTAGATGTTCACCATCTCTGCGCCGTCTCCTCGGGGAACCTAATTCATGAGCCTGCACAGTGCATTCACACCCTTCTGGTTCAGTCAGTTTTATGGTCTGTTAGATAAAGACAATGTCCATCATTTTGTGTTGGGAAAAGAGGATAAAAAGTTGCTTAAAAGATAAAAACATGTCTGTGTTTAGATAAAACTCTCAACGTCCTCATGCCACAAACATCACCACCAACAGCACAGCACAGTTAGAGCACAGCGGCACAAACATCACACACAAATCAAATCAATCATCCTCCTTCTACTGTATTCACACATGTCGATGTACTACAGCAGTTACTATTAAGGCCATGGTAGTTCCTGACCAGGACACTGTGGTAAGCAGGTGAAGTGCCAGGTTAAAATATCAAACAGGACAAAAACACGTTCCGTGCCATACATCACTCACCTGCTTTCGAAACTCATCTTGTTTTTTCTTTTGTAAACTTTCCTTCTCTTTAATTTTATCAGTAAGTTTTTTCTTGTCTGATGGCTTTGTCACTGCAACTAAGAAATAAAAATGTGTGAGCTGAAACAAACAAGAAAAATTCTGCTTAAAATACATCTAACTGCACCTTAATTCACCTGTTTTTGTTTCGGACACCTTTTCTTCTTCCTCCTCTTCATCATCCCAGTTATCCTGGAGATAAAAACAGACAAGCAGATTTATTATTCATTCGAGAGATATTCTCGTCTCTGATTGGTCACTGAATGATTCTTGGTTTTGTATCATTGCCATGGGATAACTGAATTACTGCACAGTTGACATTGGATAAGTAGAACGATTGATTGATTGGTCGGCACAGTGGCATACTGGTCAGATCTATGGTGATCTAGCTCACAGCAAAAAGAACCTGGGTTCAAGTCTTAGGCTTGGGCGTTTTGTGTGGACACATTAGGCTAATTGGCTGTTCCAAATTGCCCCAAGGTGTGGATGTGAGTGTGAATGATTTTGTGTGTGTGTGTGTGTGTGTGTGTGTGTGGGCCCTGGAATGGTGTTTTAAGTAGGGTGGTCCTTAAAAATCAAAAGTCAGAAAGTCTAAGCTCCAACCCCTGAAATTCATTGGAACAGTTTAGAAAACACTCCTGGTGAATTCAACGACCTTGAAGTTTCACCCCGAGGATCCCCAAGAGGTGCTTTTTGTCTGGGAATAAACAGAGCATATAAGGATTAAAATGAGAATGAAAATAAAGGTTGTAACAGCAGAATTGATAGAAAACAAATTAATCTATGAAAAGGAAATGTTGTCAATGGTAAAGAAAATCATAAGTGACTAACAATACTAGACTTATGAACTAATACCTAAATCAACTCGAGATGTGTTCTAATGGATTCCTTGACCCAGAAAACCATAATTTAGTACTTTAAATCCTTGAAAATATTAATTAGTAGTCAGAATGTGGTAAAATTAAGTTCTGGTTGGCATTCTTGGATTTATGCAAATTAAGTGATTATTGCCTACTTAGTTTTTTACTGTAAGTTATTTATGTTATTCTAGAGGCTTTTACTGATTTAAAAACTCCCAAGAAACATGTAATTTAAAATTTTCTCAATGCTTGAGCATATGCTGACTGGGCTATTTAGGCGAACACAATATTATAGGGGGTACATAACTTTGAGGGGTATGTACAGGGATTTACTTTGAGTAAATGCATTTTCCCGATAAGAGAGACCAGCAATTGGATAAATACATAAGAAGAAATGTTAATGCTAACACCCACCCCTATTTCCAAGGATCTAATTATTTGTTATATAAATCAGGATTGTTGTTTTAAAAGTTATTATTCAGAAAGGAACATAAAAAAATTTATTTGTCATCCAATGCATAAAAAACTTGCACCAAGTACAAGACATTAAACTATTAGAAACGTCCCCCACCCCCCATCCCACCCCTGTGGGCAATACGTCCAATTGTTACAGTATTGACAACATTTCCTTTTCATCGAACAATATATTTATTTTCATTCTCATTTTAATCCTTATATGCTCAGACAGAAAGCGCCTCTTGGAGATCCTCAGACTGAAACTTCGAGGTCGTTGAGGGAGGGCAAAATGTCGTCCGATTGAGAAAATAAATTCACCAGGAGAGCTTTTTCTGCAATTTCCAAATTTCGAGGGTTGGAGCTTAGACTTTGTGACTTTTGATTTTTAAGGACCGCCCTAGTGTTGAGCTGTTCAGGGTGTACCCTGCCTTCACCCAGTGTCGGCGGAGATAGGCTCTGGCCTCCCCGCACCACTAACAGTAGGAATAAGCAGTTTGTCAAATGAGTGAGTGAGCTGCCATGTGTCCACAAACTTTTGACCACACAGATGTGTTTGATGACATCCATGCCGGCTGTGATGAATTGTTCTTGTGTTCATAGCGCGTTGGATATGATCATGAACAGCACCTGTGTGCTTTCTGATGAATTCATGCTGTAACAGTGAGTCTGCAGCAGCTTCCATATTGGCCATCATCAGCATTTAGATTAGCCAGCAGTGCTAACCATCAGGAAAACCACCAACCCACCAGTCCAGCTGGCTAGCAACACATTACAGGAGGCTTTATAAACTGTCAGAGTGAGTAAGAGCAAAGGAAACCACCCAGCTGTGATGAAAAGATAAACAGCCCGACAGCAGGCTGAGTTACTAACTTTGACATCTTCATCCTCATCCTCGCCTTCCCACTTGTCATGATGCCCCGGCGCCTTCTTGATGGGCTCTTCCGGCTCAAAACTCTCAGCATCTGGAGTACAACGAGAAAGCGGTTCATTAGGCGACACACACACACACACACCGCTGGTACACACACTGCACATTACTTCTGGATACCGACAGCGGGGATAAAGAGCAGACACGCTGTGTTTCTCACCCCAAGAATCGTCGTCAGCCATTTCGGAAGGACCACCGAAGTGTAGTGTAGAGAGCAACCGACAACAGAGCCACTTCCGGTGGGGAGCTGGAGAAATATTTCAAAAGTAAAGTTTACTCTGGTGCTGCTGCTATTACTACTACTATTAATATTACTGTCAATAATAATAATAATAATAATGATAATAATAATTATAATAATAATACAACTATTATCATAATACTACCACCACCACTATTATAAATATTACTGTCAATAATAATAATAATAATTATTATTATTATTGTAATAATTATAATAATAATAATAATAATAATACAACTATTATCATAATACTACCACCACCACTATTATTAATATTACTGTCAATAATAATAATAATAATAATAATAATAATAATA
>JAOUQZ010000010.1:12599578-12627584 GCA_028564935.1 Neosilurus hyrtlii | reverse complement strand
GTGTGTGTGTGTGTGTGTGTGTGTGTGTGTGTGTGTGTGTGTGTGTGTGTGTGTGTGTGTGTGTGTGTGTGTCCTGTAACCCTGAACCCTGTGGTAAGCTCTTTTAAAAGGTATCTGTGTATAAAGGTCCATGGGACAATGTGGATGGTGTATCTGGGGTGTTTTCATTAGTCATGCCTTCTGTAAGTGGCTGCAATCTGCAGTCCATTTGGACACAATAACATGGGGAGAGGAGACAACTGCACACAACCACGAGTGTATTATATCTGCAGTGTGAGATATTAATGTCAGTGCCTGGCTGGAATGACGCATCTAAGGATTGTGGGAGAATGGATGGAAAAATCCTGTGATTGCAAAAAAAAAATAAATAAAATTATATTGATCTCTGACTGTAGAATATCAAATACTGATAACAGCAAATGGTTAAGGAAAAATCTAAATGTGCATCTTAAACTGCCTGGTTTTCCATCTTCACACCTACAGAGTGCATCTCTCTCTCTCTCTCTCTCTCTTTCTCTCTCTCTCTCTCTCTTTCTCTCTCTCTCTCTGTGTGTGTGTGTGTGTGTGTGTGCACATGGACTTGCTACATACTCACTCACTCTCACTCATTTGCTGCTTTTTTTATTAGGGTTGCACTGAGGCTGGAGCCTATCTCTGCCGACACTATGCAAAGGCACCCTGAACAGCTCGCCAGACCACTGCAGAGTCAATTGCTACATACTTCATACTGGAATATGTTTTAATCAAAACATTTTTGGGAGGGGACATTTTTGCTGCTCACCAACTCTACAAAAGATTATTTAAGGCTCAGGACTTGGGTTTAGGCTTCAGGTGAGAATTAGAGGGCGGCACGGTGGTATAGTGGTTAGCACGTTCGCCTCACAGCAAGAACATTCTGGGTTTGAGTCTCGGGATCAGCCAGGCCATTTTTGTGTGTATTTTGCATGTTCTTCACGTGCTCGCATGGGTTTATGCCTCCAACAGTCTATGTGCATTAGGATTATTGGTTGTTCCAAATCGTCCCTAGGTGTGTGTGAGTGTGAATGGCTGTGTGGGTGTTTGCCCTGCAATGGTATGGCGAGCTATTTGGGGTCTATCCCGCTTTCATCCAGCTTTATGGGATGGGCTGTAAGCCTCTCCGCAACCCTGGTTGGATTAGGCGGTTCGGCAGATGAGTGGGAGTAAGTGAGTACGATTTAGATAAGACTTAGATTAATGTTATGGCTAGGGTTAGACATTTAGTTTAGATGGTTAAGATTAGGGTAAGGAGTGAGGGAATGTATTATGTCCGTGAATGTCCCCACAAGGTGTGTGTGTGTGTGCGTGTGTGTGTGCATGAATGAGCAGAGGAATAATTACAAAAGCCTCTGTGTGTTAGTGGGTTTTTTCCCTCTCTCACTGCTGATACTGTCTGGCCTAAACCAGACAGTACACTTGAGAGCTGGTTTTATTTCACTCATCTGACTCATCATCAACACAGTGAAACTGTCCTGCAAAAAAAGCAAAGCAATGGCATTTAGATGAGACAGCAGCTTTTCATTGAGCTGTAGTCTAGTACTTTTACCTCTGATTTGTAGAATGTGCATTTTACCGCTGTGTGAAGCAGAGCTATTATTAAAATCACACAGTGAATATCTTAGGGTCATTTTTAAACGCCTCAGTTAGTCTTCATCATTACTATTAAGTTATTCTTATCAGGAATTTCAATATACGTATTTCTGAAATTCCAAATAGCTTACAGTCATTGTACATTTTATAGTATTTGGCTTCACTGGTTTGATTTTGCAGGCACAATCCATAAATCTTCTATTTGGCCTCGCTCTTCTCCTCCTACTGGGCATTTCCATCCACATCATTCTTCTACCAAACCATCTCAAATCCACCTCCTGTCTTTTTGTCAGTGCAACCATATTCAAACAGTTCAGCATAGTTGGCCTCACTACTATCTCATAAACCTTTCCCTTCACACTTGCATACACCCTTCTATCACAAATCACTCGAGCCACTCAAGTGGAAGGAAAATGAATGAATGAATGAATGAACTGGTCTACACTAACATTTTAGTTACTGTTTTTCCATTACTGTATTGTTTTTTGCTCTCTTTTACATCACTATAGGAATCCCTCTTTTGTAGGCTTACTGGAGCCAGTTATGGCTCTCAGACAAAGCCAGGGTTCGAGGGCAGAGCCTGATCATCCAGAGTACAGTTCACCTCTGCCAGAGCAGACAGTTAAACACTCCAGAGACAGAGTAGATCCTGAAGAACCTCATACCAGTAAGACAGAAAGCCAGTCAAGCACACCAGTCCCAGCCAGCTTTTGTCCCACTGATGGCTCTGTCTCAGGGGAGGATTTTGACCATGGAGATAGTCCTAGTCATCATAACAGCATGGAGGAAGACTCATTGTCTGAATACGATAATGTGGGATCAGAGGGGGAAGAAGGGCAGGACTATGAGGAAGATGAAGAACTGCGTACTGATGCAGATGGCATGACTTACTATGTTCATTGTTGCCCTGAAGATGAGAGCTATTTAGATGGAATGGACTGTCACGAAGGTACCGAAAGCAGTGATAGACCAAGTACTTCCAGAGAACCAGAGACTAAAGGAAACCCAGGAGGTGTCTGGCAATTCTCTGAGGGGTTTTATGAAGTACATCAACAAGATACAGAGGAGCTGGTCCACAGATGCCCAAAGCCAATTACAGAGTCTAATTTCATCCAGGCTCCCATGGCTGAGGATGAAGAAGATGATGAAGAGGATGCAGAGGATTTAGAAGAAGAGGAAGATGATGAAGAAGAAGCAGATAATGATGCTGTGGAGGAAGAAGAATCATATTTTGTTTATGAACAAGAAAAGACAGGAGGACGTCAGGATGGAATTAACTGCAAAGGGCAATGTGATTTACGAGAGGACAGTAAAAGCCATAATCATGGATCGAATTACAGTAAAGTATTGCGTAGAGGAGAAGAGGTTTTAAGTAGAGATTACAGAGTGGATAAAAGCATTCTAGGGAAGTCTAAAAGTGATGCCCAAAGGTCATTTACTGGTCACAGAGAAGGCAATAAAAAGAGCAATGCTGAAGTTGATTATTCAGCAAACTGTGAAGTGGGCAGGACAGATAAAAACTCCAAACAAGGGTCTATATTCAGAGGGCATCAGATCTGTAAGGAGGACAGAGGCAGCAGGAACTCTAGATGTAATAACATGACAAAACTTGAAGATGCTGAGAATAGAGAAGATTTTCAAAAGAGACATTCATACAGAGATCATGTAAGAGAAAAAAAAGAACACTGTATAGGAAGGGGACAGGGGTGTCCTCACAGAGCAAAGCCCGGGAGGGATAGGGAACACTCAGCAGACACAGACGAGGATAAGGATCAGATTGTTCATGAAGTAAAAACAAAATTGAAAGTTCAACCTCAGAGTTCTGGGAAAGACAGAGGTGTAGCTAAGAAATCATGTGATGAGAGAAGGATTCCAGAAAGTTCACAAGCATCAGTGATTAGAGCACCCAGAGAAGAAAGCAGACCCAGTGCCCCCAACACACCCATGCGGCCTCTCGACCCTCACCTGCAGAAAGATCTGGCCAGACCCTCTAAAGAAGACTCTCTGAGGTCCAATCAGGGACAGGTAACCGTTCAATTCAATTAATAATTTTTGCATTCATAGTTGCATAGGGAGTTGAAATATTGCCTTCTTAGTTAATTCAAGTTTATATTCAGGAGCCTGCCGGATTTTAACGCCATAATTAAGATTAACACAATCCTCAGGTGACTCCGAGAAGCCCGCAGCACTGCACAGTAAATCCACATTCTGAAACTAACACAGCAGCCAGCAACTGTAACATCCCTCAGGTAAGGAACTTCCTTTACACCTGTTTCAGAATAGGCACCCTGCTGAAAAATATGAAAACCTGTGTGAATCATTAGCCTGGCACACTGTCATTGCTTTACAGGAAGGAAAGAGAGACCACTCATTCCCAAGCTTTGTGGATGGTAAATATTTTTTACTCTATCAAAGTTGAAATATATGCTATATTTCTATAATGTAAGTAAAATGATAGATAGATAGATGTTCAACAATACCTATTTTCCTGACTTTCTAGTTACCTTCAAAAAGCCCGTTCATATGTGCACTAATCAGCCATAACATTGAAAACATTATGACCATCAGATCTACAGGGGGTGTGACTAACATTGATTATCTCTTTGCAGTGTCACCTGCTAAGGAGCAGGATAGTGAACATTCACTTCTCAAAGTTGATGCATTGAAAGCTAGAAAAATGAGCAAGCATAAGAATCCAAGTGACTTTGACAAGGGGCACATTGTGATGGGTAAAAGATTGGGTCTATTCATCTCCAAAATGGCAGGTCTTGTGGGATGTTCCTGCAATGCAGTCATAAGTACCTACCAAGGAAGGACAACCAGTGAACTGGCAAGAGTGTCATAGGTGCAGAAGCCTGATTGAAGCACATGGGAGTAAAGGGGGTTTGATCCTGCAGAAGAGCTAGTGTAGAACAAACTGCTGGAACTATTAATGCTGCCTATGAGAGAAAGGAGTCAGAACACAGTACACTGCAGCTTGCTGTGTATTGGGCCACCTAGCTCTAGACCAGTCAAGTGGTTATGTTATGGCTGATCAGTGTTATTATTAATTATTATTAAAAAATTTTTGTCACCACCACTATACTGAGGTATTTATGTCTGTTATGAAGTCCCAGGCCCATGTGAGCCAGAGGATCTCATCGACGGGATCATCTTCGCTGCAAACTACCTCGGGTCCACTCAACTTCTCTCAGACAGAAACCCGTCCAAGAGTGTGCGCATGATGCAAGCTCAGGAAGCTGTGGACAGAGTAAAAGTACAGTCATAATATGTTTTAGTAAAGCTATCAAAGCTTTAGATACTTATTTGCTTTGTTTCCATTAATCCTATAAGTCAGTATTACAAATCACGGTTCACATGGGTAGTGGTTAGCACTTCCACCTGACAGCAAGAAGGCTTTGGGTGGGAGCAACGGGCTTGGCATGAGCGTTTCCTTGTAGAGTTTGCATGTTCTCCTCGTGCTTGCTTGGGTTTCCTCCAGGTGCTCCAGTTTCCTCCCACAGTACAAGGACATACGCATTATCCTTATTGGATATTCCAGATTGGCCCTAGGTGTGAATGTGAGTGTGAATCGTTGTGTGTGGGTTTCCCTGGGATGGGCAGAGTCGGTCGGGATGGGCTCCAGGATGAAGTGGTTCAGCAAATGAAATGATCGATTCACTTGTGATTGTTTTGTTGGATGTTGTCAAAAAAAAAGCTTAGTCTGGCCACAAGATGTAGCTATAACTCTTCTGTTGTGTGTTTTAGTGTGTGGATAGAGAGAGCCCGAGCCCCATTGAGGTTGACCTCTTCATTTCAACTAAAGCCATCAAAGTGCTCAATGCTGACACACAGGTTGGCAAAGTTCTAATACACAATATTACTAAGCACGTTTCCATTTTTATTAATGTATGTCTTTGTAGGTCAGTAGCAGTCAACCAGATGCTGAATTTCAGTAATTAATTCTTCAGAATGTGGGTGGTGGAACAGGGAAAACCTTCACATGGCGAAATTCGGACATTTTTATCTATAGATTGTTCTGACTGTAAGAAAATATCTTAACATGAAATACATTTCTTTCTTTGCATGTTTCTCAGTTACAAGAAAAGTTCTAGTATTTTAACATCTTCTTATCCCACAAATCATAAATGAGAAATTACATTTAAAAATCCCATCCAGACTGGATCATCACAAGCATTTTCAAGCCTATATCTGATTAGAACCTGAACTGAAGGCATGTAGCTATCTAAAGATTTTGTCACAGCAACATTTACTACATGAGGAAAGTGCACTTAGTTAGCAAGGTTTTAGATATCTTTAGAAAGACTAATTGTACTTGCAGCTACGTTTTTTTAACTGGCTCCTTACCCAAGATTTTAAAGATTTAAAGGAAGATAGCCTTGGCAGGATTTAAGTAGTTTTGGATTGTTACCAAAATTCAGCCACATTGACACCTGACAAAATTCCACAGCCTATCATGTCTTGTTACCAGTATAGTGAAGTGGTACACGTAGTTAATTTCTATGTGTAGTTGTAGCAACTTTTAAACGATACCATATTAGCTGACTTTGCATCTGTTCCAATGCAGGAGACAATGATAGACAATGCTCTTCGGACCATCTCCTACATTGCAGACATTGGAAGCGTAGTAGTCTTAATGGCTCGCCGACGAGTGTCGCAGTCTGCTGCACTCGACTGTAATGAAACCAGCCTAAACTCTGCAGAGGAACGGAAGCAGTACCGAATGATCTGTTACGTCTTTGAATCTGAGGATGTAAGTCAAGACTGTACCATAATTACAGAATGATTCCATCATGTTGCTTATGTTATAGATAACATTGTTTATATATTTTTTTTATTTGAATAGGTGCTCAAATGGTAATTTATGTTCATCTAAGTCTAAACAATTATTATATATGTATATTTTATGATGCCATAAATGGTCTTGTGTTTTGTGGTTAAAAATAAATGTTAAAGCCATAAATTCTAGCCCTTTTCACATCTTTTTATGTTACTGTTACTAATCTGTATAATTTTCCTGTTCCTGGTTGTGGATAATCTCAGTGCCACAGAGGCCAAGCTCTGAAAAGTGTATGATTATGTAATTGCTTATGACCTTAATTTCATTCCCTGATTCAACTTGACTGATGCAATTTCACTCAAGTATTCTCCAGTTTTCTGAGCCTTCTCTCTTCCCCCACCTCCCTTCTTCAGGCCCAGCTCATTGCACAGTCCATTGGTCAGGCGTTTAGCATGGCCTACCAAGAATTTCTGAGAGCAAACGGGATCAACCCTAAGGACCTCAGCCAGAAAGACTACAGTGATATTCTTAATTCACAAGAGATGTACAATGATGATCTCATCCACTTTTCCAACTCTGAGAACTGTAAAGAGGTATGGGGAGTTAGTCACATGACATTCTGACAAAATAACAGTTTAATGTGGTGCATTCTTGCACCCCCTCCAACACACACACATCAACACCCGCCCACCCAGTTGACCTTGAACTTTCTTTTTTCTTTTGGTAGTTGCACCTGCAGAAGCAGAAAGGGGAGACTCTTGGGGTTGTGATAGTAGAGTCTGGCTGGGGGTCTATCCTACCCACAGTTATCCTGGCTTGCATGCTGAACAGTGGGCCAGCTGCCCGTTCAGGAAAGCTCAACGTGGGAGATCAGATCATGGCTGTCAATGACACAAGTCTGGTGGGCTTACCTCTAGCCACCTGCCAGGGCATCATCAAGGTTTTTGTGCATTCTTAAACACTCATGTTGTGCTCGAATGTGTGCCTTCAATTTTTATTTAGATCCTCATTGTACTTGCCACAAAACTTTATTACCCTGCTATGCATTTGAAATTTAGGGGCTGAGAACAAAACATAGACTAAGTTACTTATATATGAAATTAAGCAAATCAACAAAAATAAGTCCCAGCTGCAGTGGTGGCTGTTGCAGTGGGAGAATGCTGGCTTACTGAACCGAAGGTCGGGGATTCAAGACCCAATATCACCAGGTTGTCACTGCTGTCCCTCCAGTGCAGCTAACTAGCTTATCAAAGGCCAACCTTGTCTCTCACTGTCTGTGTTGAAAGGCATGTTCTGTCATTCGTAAAGAGTGGGCCACTGAGTTGCTGTCAGCATGTTTCTGCCCTGCGATGGCCTGGCGAGCTGGTATGCAGTGGTCACCTAGGGCTCACTGTCATGCATGGGGAGTGTACAATATCCCGTGTGGTCAAATCTCACAAAAGAGCACGAATTGAGGTTAATAATGTTAATAATAATAATGTTAATGTTAATAATAATAATGCATCATCATTCAACAAAAACTGTCCAGGAATGCTTTGGGGAAAATTGGCCTCCAAATTCTCTATATGTGGGAGCTGCTGGACATACAAGTACAAACTATGGAATTAAAGGATGTGCTTTGCTGGGTGCCATGCCTGTTTTTTTAGACAGGTGTTTCTAATGTTCTCGCTAATTTGTATATGTGGATATTGTTAAGCCCGTTAGGTGTACAGTATTTCTGTACTTTGCCACTTTTGTTTGAGTGTGTGTGTATGTTTTTAATTCAGGGCTTGAAGAATCAGTTACAGGTAAAGCTGAGTGTAGTAAGCTGTCCTCCTGTGACCATGGTGCTGATAAAGAGACCAGACCTGCAGTACCCTTTGGGCTTCAGTGTACAGAATGGCATAGTGAGTCCACTTTAATTGGGAGGGAAAAAAAGAGCGTGAGAACAGCATGATGTTTTTTGTGCATAAGTATGTCAACAATTATAGTTTTCCAGAAGTACATCACGTTGTATTTACTGGTATCTTTTCAGATCTGCAGCCTGATGCGAGGTGGAATAGCAGAGCGTGGTGGAGTGCGTGTTGGTCATAGAATCATTGAGATTAACGGACAGAGTGTCGTTGCCATGGCTCATGAGAAAATTGTCCATGCCCTCTCGGTGTCTGTCGGAGAGGTTGGTGTGATCTTTATGATTAAAACTCAAGCTGTATGTGTGTATATCACATTGCTTGAGACTCACAATGCTTGATCTCTTATTGACAGATTCATATGAAAACCATGCCAGCTGTAATGTTCAGACTGCTAACTGGACAAGAAACCCCAATGTACATTTAATGGAAATGCTGGTGTTCTGGAGGCTCTGTGATGCTCTACCCTGCCTGTGCAACTCAAACTTTTCCATACATTAAAAAACAATCTAGATTAAGGACTTCTTTGGCTTGTTCCCCTTGGAGGATCTCTTAACTGTTTTATGTAGAGTCCTATAATAGATTGTTTCATTACCCTTCCAAATAGAAAACTACAAACCATCCAAATATCCATCTTTTCTTTATATGTGTAGTTTTATGGTATGTCCTGTCAACACAACATCCTTGTTGTGCTCTCTGCTAATATACTAGTTTATAAAATTAACATCAGTATATACAATAGGGAAGCAAACATCAGGCATATTACTTATGTAATCATACTCTTCAGTGCTATCATTGTGTATGCTTTTGTCATATAAAGAGAAAACTAAGGACAAGCTATTTTTATTTCTCTTGTGGGAGCATGGTCTGTGTTGGGGGTATTAAACAAGGTGTTTAGTTCGAACACTGACATAAAGTACAAGACTTTCCGAATAAATTAGGTTTGTAGGGCTCGACAGGGCCAAGGTATTTGAATGAATTTTCTGACTGGTAGTCTCTTTCTCTCGGTTTTAACTTCAGGGGGAAACAATGCATGATTGTGTTCTGTGCAGGTGAGCTTTAGCTTATAGAATGTCAACTCACCTCTGTCAGACCTAGAAACAAATACAGCTCTGCTCACATCAAGTCTTCTCTGACTGCTATAGTTCACCTGCTTGCTCTGCATTGCATGATTATTTTTATATATATGTTAATGTTTGAATTTATTTTTAATGTTGTGTATATAGTCTTGTTTTGACTTGTTTATCAGCTGAACTGTGTTTACTAAACCTAGATATCTATACAGTTTCATCAGCTAAACTGAGAATGATGCTATTCATGCTCACATATATACATTATTGTTTCATTCATTTCAGTCGTTTGGGGAGGATCCAAAGAAGAAAAATTTCACATTTTGATTAGGATATATTCTAACACCCATGATATGACACATTGGGTTGATTTAAATTTCATTATACTGTATCTGAAACTATGTCTTTGACTTTCAACCGAAAAAAACTACCTATAGTTTAAAGCTACATTGATGCTGGTCTATTAATCTTATTAATTCTAATAAGGATGAAATAGTAATAATTAATCACTGCTAAAAATTGTGTTTATTTGGCCTTGGAAGAGTTTATAAAAGTGAGTTAAAGTTGTGAAATTGGGAGATCAAGAGAAAAAAAAGGGAGAATGTGCAAATCTGCAGGGTGACTGACTTGAGCAGTATAAACATTAATATAAAGCCTTACTTTGTTTTCTTGTCCAGCAACATAGGCATAGTAGTTTTCTACACTGCTCAACCAAAAGTTCCACACTGTAATATTTTGTTGGACCACCATTAGCCTTGAATCCAGCATGTAATCTCCAAGGTTATTGTTGCTCCAGTTGGTCAGGTTGAGGCTCAGCAACATTATGTAGCAATAAAATGAAGTCAGCTAATGACCTGAATGTACTGAATGTCCAGCTATTCCTGTCAATCTACGTTTTCTTCCCTGTACGTCACATATGTATTGGCACACCAGAGTACTGACCTTAGCCCTGTTTAAAATTTTCGAGATGGGCTGGAGGAGACCTTATGGAGTGTTTCGATCTTCCCGTCATTGAAAAGTGAACCCAACTGTAATCCTGCTGTAATCAAGGCTAAATATATTTTGCCCCAACAATATAAGGGTGCAGTGTATATGGTACAAACAAACTCGTATTGAAATAATGTGATGAAAAAAATCATTACACTTGTATGAATGTGAGAGTTTTAGTTTGGAGGACATATGCAACTATTTATAACAGACATTACACTGTGATTATAATACCAGCTAACAAAGATATTGTCTGGTGAAAGTGATGCACATTGTCAAGGAATTAACTACCTGTGTCAAAGTGAATTATTATTCCATGAATAACATCCAGTGAATACAGTGCAAATATAAGATCATTTTACTCCCTGAAGTTACCTATGACAGATCACTTTGCTAAAACAAATTAAACAAAAAAAAAAAAACATACTAATAGAAGGAATATGGGGACGGGAACTCATCATCCTTCATAAGAGTGGAATACATGGGATTTGTGTATTATGTGTTATTAATTTGATTGCTCTGTAAACAGTGTTTTTCCTATATATTTATTTTTATCAATTTAAAAATATGTTTGTACATATTTACACAAACATATAGTGCATCTGAAAATATTAGAAAATATTCTATAATCTTTTGAGATGCAGCTTATGTATAGTTACAAAAGAAAAATTTACATTTGTATTTACAGCAAACCCCAGCAAAAAACAAACAAACAAAAAAAAAAACAATACTTCATTTTGTAGGATGTGCAATTTTCAAGTATGGGAAATGACGGACTTATTGGCATCAGTTGGTTTCTCAAAGTTTCTGTGGAGACATAAAGTGCAAGATTTTAAGACATTAAATTGTATTAATCGCAGCAATCAGTTGAAGGTTTATATTAGTGACAATGCTTGTTTGATAAGGATTTGGAGACGTACAGTTAAATAGGAGATCTGCTCTGGTTCTTGATTTGGTCTTTTTACAGTCACACCTTCTAAACTTATGCCTCCTAGGAAGCTCCTGTTGATGAAGCCCTCTGACACTGAGTACACATCATTATCTTCGTCCTCATCCACCCCGACACTGAAAGCTTCCCTTATCTTCTCTGGGATTAGGCAGTCCATCAGAACCACTGCAACACCAATCACTGCACATAATAAACCTGTAAACCAGAATAGTCCGTTGTTCAGGATATGTGCTTTTCTCGGTTGTGATTTACTTTCCCCTCCTACTCATTTTCTGAACCATTTAATCCTACTAGGTAGGGTCACAGGGTGGCTGGTGCCTATCTCAGCCAACATTAGACAAAGGAGAAGTACACCGTAAAACCTTACCAAGCCATCACACACCGCAAAACACACACAACCACTCACACTCATGCTTAGTGGCAATTTGGAAAAAGAGGTTAGCATAATGGGTATTTTTTGGACTGTGGGAGAAAACCAGAATAGACAGAAAACCAATGCAAGCACAGGACGAACATGCAATCTCTACACGGGAATGGCGGCGCCTGGGAATCAAACCCAGGAGCTTCTTGCTGTGAGGCGACCGTGCTAACCACTAGACCACCATGCTGCCCCGGTTGTGATTTATAATATGCTTTATCTCATTAGCATTTCCTGTGTAGTCTACAACACTTAGTATACCAGAAACACATGTATTAAATCATTGTATGACACAGGATACATACCAATAGCTATAGCTAACCAGAAGGAATGGCTATATTCGGGTTCGAAGGATTCTGTGCCTATAGAGAAGCTGCATTGTGGGATGTTGTATATTGTTGAAAAGGAGGCCAAGGAGAAAAAGATGAAAGCTGCTGTTGCAAGCATCATGAAGCCAGCATAGAGGATGACGGGCATTGAGAAGAGAATGTTGGACACTATCCAGCAGCAGAAAGCCGTCCTGTGGGAAAGAGAGAACGACACCATTCTTTACTGTATCTGTTTGCATTTGTTGAATAGGCCTTGTTTCAACATTCTGAAGAGGGTGTCAATGATCACAGTGCCTTACCAGAGGGTGGCCGAGGCAAATTTGCCTGAGTGCTGGTACTGATAGATGAGACTGCAGGGGCTGTTGAGAGTGAATTTCTCAGCAACGTACAGGATGGGGTTGGGAAGACCTTTTTCCAGAGCATCAGAATATTCATCATCTATGACACCAGTCCATGTGAACATTTCATTGTAGTCTATGGTCTCGTTGAACTGTACTACAGGATCTCCTACAGGCACAGAAGTAAAAATGAAACATATGAAACTCCTTTTAACCTGACCTAATCAACTTTCAACCAATCAACATTATCTGAAGTGTAGAATTCCCATGAATATCCCAGTACACTTAACATGGGATAAAAACAGCCAGCAGTTAAAACATTATGAGCGTACATAAAATAATCAGTCATAGCGATCATATCAGAGTAAATAAAAATTAAATAGTAGAACAAAATAAAATGACCACAGAAAGTGCATTAAATCATTAATTCACTTGCTTAAGTTTTTACAAAATCTACTGCATGCATGACTCTTCTTTACTGCGCATCTAATCTATTACACTGTATTTGGGGAGGGGGGTAGTTTAAAAATAGTTTCTGTTTAACTGACCTCTGAGTGTGATGTTAATTCCATACAGGCCCACATGTAGACCCACCTCAGCATTCACCACAACATTACTGAAGGACTTGTATGTAGTGTTGGCCTTCAGCCTTCCTTCAGCCCAGTCACCGGTGAAGTTTAGAGCTACAGCAGGATTTCAAGTTAGGATTTCAGTAGCTTAAAGCAGGATTTATACAGAAATCACTAGTTTCCTGGTTATATTATATAACAGTAAAGTTTTATCATAGGTCATTATTAAGTGTTCTATTTTTTTAAATCATTTATATTGGTTAAAAAGGTCATGACATTGAATGACTGGGTGCTAAAAATGTACTCACCAACTATAACCACTCCTATGAATAAGCTAAGAATTATCCTGAGTGTCCAAATAATCCGCTGGAAAAATAATGTAACGTTAAAAAAGGTCAGATTTTTTTAATATGGTCTGTTAAAAGCTGAAGTATCTGTAAGGGTGTTCTTCATGGGCTCTTGTATTTGAGTGCCCTTACCGATCGGCCACGTATCCCAGGCACAATGAGGAGCAGGATGACAAGCAGCGTCAAGAACACCAGGATGACAGCAAGCAGGTTGCCGCTGAATATAAATGAGGTTCTTTGTAGCGGGTAGAATGGGTAAATGTCATCGTAGAAAGTCATCTTTCCTCCAAATCTGTGCGCTAATGCTGAAAGCACACCGCGCCACAGTGAGGACAGGAGCTCAGTTACCGGCAGATACCCAGATAAGAGCCTGCTTTAACCAGAGCGCATCTCTGTGTAATACTTCAGACATACCTTGGGAAGTATCTATAGGTGTATATATACTGTATGCATGTATCTGTGTGTTTACTTGTTAGAAAGGATTTTAACTACAATTTTAAAAACATAAGTTTAAAAAATAAATCAGTGCAAATCCCCTTTATTATGCTAATGAATGATGTAGGCCTAGATTCTATGAGCTTGTAAACTGATCCTTGGTTCTCTCCGACTTATTGCGTTCATCTGATACACATTCCAAACAAGCGAAAAGTTCTGTCTGCGTTAAATGAAGTCATTGTGCCTTACCTGTAAGCGCAAGGAAAAACGCAAAGTGCGCAGAAAGCGCGCAGGATAGTCGCAGTCCAGGGGGAATTGTCTTTCCACGGCGGTGAGCATCTTTTATATCCTTACACCTCCTAGCGTTCACCTTCATTTGCATAGACGACATGTTGAAGAGCGTAGGTGTTAACCTGCATTGTCCATCCCTTCTCTGATAAATCTGCCACTTTGTTTCAGCCGCGCGTACTCTGGATTTGCGTCCTTTCACTCCATGCGCTTTTTTTGGGCTGCGCTCAGGTAACAACGCTCAGGCGCTCCCGGTGCTTCACTGCTGCCTAATGTGCAGTGTGTTAACAGGAAACTGACCTGCTTCTTGGGTTGTTTCATTGTGCTGAAAGCTGGCATTTCGTGCCTCTTTCCTGTGAGTGATTTGAAGCCGTGATTTCTCCACTCCAGGTTTTCTCCAGGTATCTTGAAGCGCTCCTCCTGGCTGCGTCTTTCTCCGGTATGGAGCTGCACCGGAGCGCAGGCTGGACACTGATCACGCTGTCTCTGGCTCTCTGTTCAGCAGGTAAGCAAAGTCAATGAGACGAATATATTCACAAGTTTTAATAAGTGAGCTCTTTTTTAGTTTTATAGTGGTTAGAGTGTTGGGCTCATGATCGATAGGTCATGGGTTCGAATCCCCGCTGGACCCCCCACCATGCTAAGATCCCTGGGCAAGGTCTTAACCACAAGTTTGCCTCTGCCCACCCAGCAGTATAAATGGGTACCAGTTAAAAATATATATATACTGGGAAGGTAACCTGCGATGGACCAGCGTCCCATCCAGGAGGAGTTGAACTCCTAGTCGCTTCACGCTACAGAAACCGGCGATAACCCGATGAGCCGGGTATAAAAGCCCAACTTACCTACCTTACCTTAATAAGGAGTACTACATATTGGTTGTGAGGGGCAAAGGTAGGGTACTGGATTACTGATCCAAAGGTCAGGGGTTCAAGGGGTGTCACTGCCGTCCCCACCAGTGCAGCTAACTGGGTTATCCGGCCATGTCTATGGTGAAAGGCATGTAAAAGAACCATTGCTTTTGCTCTAGGTTTTGTTTCAGTGAGATTATCTTGGCACCAATGTAGGTATGTATATGGCTCATGCTGTAGTGGTTTTCCATGCAGCCTTATGTAAATTGTATGAATATATATTTTACTTATTATATGTTTTGTATATAACACAAAGCTTTATAAAATATAAAAATACAATAAATGTTCTTTTCGATTGAACACTGATAACAGTGTTAATTTGTATTCTAAAATTGATCAGCAGGTGGACTGAAAGGAAAAAAGCCCCTGGAATACATAGATACAAAAATACTCCAAGTCCTTCATGTAACCCAGAGACGTGAATGCTATCATGTAGACCCTATGGCTAATAATGTAGGTATGAGCATGGTACACTGAAGAATTGCAAACCTTCAACATTTTAGTGTATGGGGTATACTTACATTCCATGTCTCAAGAGCCACTTTGTGATGCCTGGCATCGGCATACCCAGGCCCCCACCTTTGCCTGAAGCCCAGCTCACATTGCACCTGACCTGGATGCAATGTGAGCTAGGTGTTGGGCCCACGTGGTGGTGGCTTCGTGTGGCTTCTTCAGACTGAGACCAGCCAAAGCCTGGAACTAAGGCTCAGCCACCAAGCACTCGCTGGAAAGCTAAACCCTACTCTCACCCCAGACCTGGCTCCAGGGGGTGCCCTGATTTCTCTTTTCCAGGTGAGGTTGACAAACTTTGGCACTGTTCCCTCATGTTCTTTGAACCACCCTTTATCTGCCCCTCCCCTCCACTGAGACCAATTTGCCTTGGGTGACCCTACGAAGGGCTGACTAGCTCAGGAGATCAAGGGGGTACTCAAACCCCTCTATCACATTAAAGTGAGGGAATTTAGCATATGAAGGAATGTAAAGGACATAAATGTAGGTCTTGCAACATAACATGAATGAAAAAACACTATTTATTTTTGCATCACTTTTTAGCATAAGAAATGACAAGTAAGCTGCCTTTTTTCATCTTATCCATGAAATGAGAGCACATGCACATGATAGGTGTCATAGCTGCCTCCCTGTCTTCGCACCTCACTATCTCTTCAGCAGTGCAATGCAAAAAAATTACTGGATCACGCATTCTAGTGATTTGAAACTGCAAAAACAGAACCCAGAAAGGGGGCCATCTTGGTGAGAGCACATTATGCATAACATTTATAAAGGTTATATGTCAGTAGCATGAAAATATGGCGGAAGTGGAACACGGTGTTGTGCATTTGATTACAAAATGGAAAAAAAGAAGGGAGAAGGGGGAATGAACAGGAGTGACAGTGAAGGTAAACAAAGCAAACTTAATTTTTTTGTGAAAAGTATATCAGTGCCTTGACATGTAGTGGTTAGCACATCCACCTCCCAGGAAGAAGGTTCTGTGTTTGAATACTGCGCTTGGGCATTTCTGTAAGTTTGTATGTTCTCCTCATGCCTGCCTGGGTTTCCTTTCACAGTACAAATAGCCCCTAGGTGTAAGTATGAGCGTGAGTGATTGTGTGTGTTCAGTCTGTAATGGTCTGGTGAGCTGTTCGGGATGTGGTGGCAGAGATAGGCTCCAGCATCGCTTCGACCCTAGAAGGATTGGGTAGTTCAGGAAATAAATAAAAGAATAATGTCACCCTCCTTTATAGTATAATTATTTAACTTTTATACATATTTAGTGTTAATTTATGACATTTTCCTGGTGGTTGAGCTTTTTTGGATTCCAACTGACCTATTCAATTTGAGTTCAGTTGTACAATTGACAGTGTCACAAAGCAGCTTTACATAGTAATACAAATTTGGTAAAGAACTTAAAGTCATGACTTTAAACATTTCCCTTTAAACCCTATACATCCCTCTTATAGCACCAGAAGTCTTATAGCACAGTGGTTTCACTTCAAACTTAAAATGCCTGATCTGATCTTTTTGTTTTTTTGTTTGTTTTTTTTAGATTAGTGGTTTTGCCTCTTGATGCCAGCAGCTCCCAGCATGCTTGACAGGAAACTGCAAAAGTGCTGTGAAATGTAACAGAGCTGTGGTATATTAAATGTGATTTAAAAGAATAGTATATGAGGATACTTTCTGTTAAACACAGTGCAGGGTATAAATGTCAATTTGTTTATACATGTTTTTGGTTTGGCATGCATTCAGTCCATTTATGTGGTTTCTGTGTGTGTTGGACGTGTTTCTGTTTTGAGGATAATCTTTCTATTATTTCATATGTAGAATTTATCTGTTTTTCCTGCAATTGCTTTCCTGTCTGACTATTAGTGTGGCTCTTGTTTTTGTGCCTTTGTTCTCCCTGTGTTTATAAAAACCTTGGTTTCTGCACCTGCATCCAGCCTTTAACCCTGATTACCCTGCACCCACATGACTGAAGACCTTGCCACATTAATAGATGTATCAGAACCAAGGAGGTGGCACAGCACTCCTCTGGAGGGGATGGCCTTTCTTTAACGCCTTCCCTTCGACAGTTGGGAATCCCAGCCCCTTACAGTGGTGTTGACTCCACTCTGGGTGGATTCCAGCTTCAATGCCATCTGTTGCGTGAGTTCCTGGCAGTTTCCAAGCCTTCTGAACATCTTTCGGTTCACTGCATGGTCCGCTGACTCACCAGACTGACACACCAGCAGTTGAACCTTCTGAGAACCCAGTGCCTTTGCATGGGTGATTTCAGAAGCTTTGGTGAGATGCTAGTGATGATCCATTATATGCACAGGAAGGGGAACCCCCTAGAGATATGTTGGAGGGGACAACCATACCAGAGCGCCCTGTGAAGGCTTATGAGGTGGCCTCCACCCCAAGGTGCCACCTCCAAAGACAGGGTGTCTTGTACTCCTAAGTGCCCTCCAGAGGCCAAAGAGGCGGCCTGTACTCCTAAGCACTCTCCAAAAGCCTTCAGGGTGGCCTGGGCACATAAACCATATCTAAATCATGTTCATCCAAATTATGAATCTGAGTTTGGTGAGGAAACTGGTTACAAATCCATGCTTATATATGATTGAATCCCATGTCTACTCCCATGTCTGTTCCAGAACCTACGTCTGAGGATGCATTCATATCTGAGGGTGCATTCATGTCTGTGGGTGCTTCAGACTGTTCAAAGAATCTGGAACTGCAATTGAGTTTGCTTCTGTCTTTGAGTCTGCTTCTATTCTGTTCCCCAGTTTGCATCTGTTCCATGTTTTTGCCCAAACACAAAGCCTATGTTTTAACCCTCAGTGTCATGCTCCTGCTCACTGGCCTAGGCATGCCATGTTCTAAGCCTATGGGTACTCCCGGATTAACCATACACACCTCCCTGTTTTCGTTTCCATGTTGTCTTTGCAGCAGTGCACCTTGCTTCAGACCACCAGTGGTTCCCAGCATGTGCGGTAGGAAGCTGCGCAGGCGCTGTGAAATGCCACAGAGCTGTAGCACATTGCATGCTATTTGAAAGGACAATATGTAATGACACTTTCCCTTACACATAGCGAGAGGTATTACCATTGATTTAGTTATACAGGTCTTCTGTTTGGTATGCCACTCTGTCTATTTATGTGGCCTCTGTGTGTTGGTCATGTTTTTGTTTATAGAATAGTCTTTCTGTTGTTTAATATAGCTAATTCTTCTGTTTTTCCCTGCCTTTGTTTTCCTATTTTCCTATTAGTGTGGCACCTGTTATGTTTTCCTGTTTTTGTCTTTATTCTCTCTTGGTTTAATAAACCTTGGTTTCTGCACCTGCATCCAGCCTCTAACCCTGATTCCCCTGCAACCACATGACAATAAACCAAGTCACAGTATGTGTATTAGTCACCAGCTGGTCATTACTGGACTTTATGTTTGGAAAATAGTTTGCACAAAAAGAAATTATTATTCAGTACAATACTTTTACTATTACTATTACCATATTTTATTCCAGTTTAATTAAAAGAAACACGCTCCAGATCTGAAAGGTACTCAATCCTGTTCTTGTGCAACAATATAAGTACTGAACCGATAATTTACAGGACAAATATTATAATCAGGGTTGACTTACTCGATCAATATTACTTTAGCAGTACTAGTATAAGGTAGAATTCATGGGCATCATATGTTTCTGAAAAGTGGGTTGTTGCTTGATTAGGAAGGTCCACCCACTATGTTATTCCTATCATTATTGTAATAATCTTTTCTGTGTCTTAGGCTCCAGCATTACTTGGGAAGTCCAAAGATATGATGGCTGGTATAATAACTTGGCCTATCATCGTCGGGGCACAGCAGGTAAAAGCTATCAGTAGTGTAGACTATGCTACAGTATTCGATACATAATTTCTTATTGGTCCTTGGATGGTTAAGTGTTTAATTCTATTCTGCAATGGAAGCATTCTCTTGTTGTGACAAATCAAATAAATTTTATAATGTAAGATAAAATATTGACTTGGGAATTTGATCCAAGTGCATTGAGTAGAGTGCATGTTTCTGGGTAGCAAAAACTGTCCAGGAGAATGTTTGAATGTTAGTGCACAAACCTGACAGTTTGCCCAAATCTCTTTATTTGAATGCAGCCATAGTCCACAACTAATGAACCTGATTCCAGCTCTGTGAATGTTTCTTAAACAGGTGCACCTCTTATGCGCCTCCTGTCTGCTCAATACTCTGATGGAGTTTTTCAAATTAAAGGGCTACGCCTACCAAACGCACGGCGCATCAGTAACATTGTGTCACGTGGTCCCTCTGGCCTCATGTCAGTCCAGAAGCGAACAGTTCTCTCCTTGTTTATTGGTGAGTATCACCTATATAAAATTACCAATCTGTCAGACTGTTTATGCTAACACTCCTCATGGATGATTTTTCTATTTACTGTAGCTTTATACAGTGTTTCATTCTGTCAAGTCAACTATTAACTTTACTTCTGGTGATTAGGCTTTCATGTAATGTATGAGATTGTGGAATCCCGAAGACCCGGTTGCCCTCCTGAATTCATGAATATCCCAATCCCAAAGAATGACCCCGTCTTTGGGCATAACTCCACAAATCAAGTTGTGCTCCAGTTTCAGCGTGTACAGTGGGACCATAGTAGTGGACATAGTCCAAACAACCCCAGAAAACAGGTAACACCTCATGTAGGGTATCAAAATTGAAATCTATTGCTCAATATTTTTTCATATAATAAATGAGTCACATAATTTCATTTTTTTCTGGTATTCAAACATTTCTAATGTATAAACAAGAGCAATCAGAGAACGTAAACCTCTGCCAGGCCAAAACATAACAGGAAGTACACAGTACCCCCCTGCTGGGCCTGCTGTAATACCACACTTCCAAAAACATTACCCTATTTTACAATGCTAAGTAATCCTTTAAAAAAACATGAATCCTGAATCTAGAATTTAATCATCACCAAAATCTAATGGAATCTTCCTTGCCCTTCCTTGTTACCTCTTGCAATTTATTGTAAAATATGCTATTCAATTATTATTTTTTATTCAATTATTTAATTTTAAAATATATATTTTTAAAATATGTTCTCTTTGTGGGCTACATGCATCATCAGCAAACCCAAACAAACCTGCAAACTGACAACAGCAACAGATTCAGTCAAAGAAAAAAAAAGTATATATAGCAAATAGTAAATAAGGGCTTGAGTCCAACAAATGCATTCTTTATTGTTGCTTTTATACTGTGTTAATAGAGTTCAGGACTCTTTGAGGAAAAACACCCTTAGCCACAGGCTTTTTTATGGTGGCACTCTCAAAAAAGGTGTGTGTCTGTCAGGTGGAGCCCAGGCATCAGTAAAAGAGGCACTGACAAATATTATGTGAAGTGAAAATAAACTCAGTGAAAAGCTTGCATGTTAATGTGTCTTCAGATCCACTGAAGCTGGGACTGTCACAGTTGCTAACCTAGCAAGAGTAAACTCCTGAGATACAGTGAGTGCTATGTGTGTGCGCTGAAAATGAATTTGTGGATGCAGTCAGTTGTAAAATATATAAAATAAAAAGTATGATGGACACAAACCCTTTTTATAAAAATAAATAAATAAATATGCTGCATGCTCTCATCATCAAATATTTCATTCACTTATTCTCTGACCTGCTTTATTCTACTATGTTCATGAGGATGCCGGAGGCTCTCTCAGCTGACTCTGGACAAAGGCAGGGTACACCCTAAACAACTTACAAGTCTATCACAGGGCCAAAACTGAACCACTCACATTCATACCTAGGAGCAATATGGAACAGCCAGTTATATTAATGTGTATGTCTTTTGTCTGTGGGAGAAAACTGGAGTACCCAGAGGAACTCCACACAAGCATGGGGAGAACATACAGACTCTATACAGAAACGGCGTCACCAAGCCCAGGAAGCAAACCCAGAACCATCTTCCTGTGTGATGGACTTGCTAACCACTACACCACTGTACCACTGTCCATTTCTCCATAGAAATTAATACTTTAAGTAAATGTAATAAAAGCTGATGATTTTTTGTGTTACAGGTTAACCATGTGACAGCTTGGATTGATGGCAGCTCAATCTATGGCATTTCCAGTTCTTGGTGTGATGCTCTGAGGCGTTTCCATGGAGGCCTTCTGTCTGCAGGCTCTTTTTCCAACATGCCAAAGCAGTCTGTCAGTAATAATTTCATGTGGAGTGCTCCAAACCCCTGCACAGGACAGTCTGGTCCTGAGGGGCTCTATGGTAATAAATAAATAAATAAATAAAGTTGTAAGTGTGAATGGTTATGTGTGTGTTGGCCCTGCAATGGTCTGGCGAGCTGTTGAGAGTGTGCCTCACTTTCATCCAGTGTCGGCTGAGAAAGGCTCCAGCTTCCCAACAACCCAAATAGGATTATGCAGTTCGGCAAATGGGTGAAAGTGAGGATAAGTAAATTTAAATATGTGACATGATGTTTTTATATTTATTCAGACTACTGAGTAGTGCAAATGTTTTCAATGACCTCAATCATTCCACAAAACAGACTTCATTACTGTCTTTTCTATCTCAGACACCTGGTCGTGACTATATTGTTGTTGTTTGTGTTGTTGCCGTTTTATGTTGTTGTTCTTTATTTCTGCAACATAATCTGTGGTAATGCATGTCTCAATGAACTTAAGAACTTAAGTTGGGCAACAAAATGCTATCCAGGGAAGCTTTGCCTGCTTTAAGAAACACCTTTTAGCAAAGTGTCAGAAGTGATCAGCAGGAGTTCTTTCAGCTGCCAGATTTCAATATGCAGGTTACAGAAAGAGAAGACATACCGCATAAAACAAGTTGTGTTTACTATTCATTTTGTCTCCACAGAATTTGGGAATGCCTGGGCCAATGAGAATATCTTCACTGTTGCTGAGGCTATTGTTTGGTTTCGGTACCATAATTACCTTGCTACTGAACTACACAAGGAACACCCATTGTGGTCAGATGAGGAGCTTTTTCAGAATGCCAGGAAAAGGGTTATTGCCACATTTCAGGTAGAACGAAGTCATGTGTTATTTAGAAACCACAAGGAGTAGATAGACGTAGCAGTTGCCTCATACACTTTCTGCAACAGGGCTTAAGACACTTTTGTTGGAACTCCTGGCAACTCCAGGTGCAAAATAAATACTTGCCCAAGTCATAAGTCATGAATATATCATAATATAGTTTATGGATTATTATTTGATATGTTTGTATAGTTTATCTTAAGCAGTGCTGTATTCTTTTACTCAGAACATTGCATTCTATGAATGGCTGCCTGCATATCTAGGAGTTTCTGTGCCTCCATACCCAGGTGAGAGGTCACAGAGATGGTGTGTGTGTGTGTGTGTGTGTGTGTGTGTGTGTGTGTGTGTGTGTGTGTGTGTGTGTGTGTCTGTGTTGTGGAGAGCTGACATGCTCTACTTACCTGTGGTTTAGTGAGTTACCACTTGAGGCTCTGTTTAATGGGCATAGTGGGCTTTATCTACGTCAGTGTAGGTTAACTCAAGCCCGGGCTCTTATTTCTGCTGAGGAAGCTACTTTTGATAGAGTATCCTTCCTGCAGAAACAAACATTAAGTTTTAAAGGTTGCATCAAACATTTCAATTGAATTTTAATGCAAATTCGGATGTGGTAAATGTAGTTGACTTTTTTTTTTAAAACACTGACCCTCATAACAGTCTATAAATTAAAGGTAGTTTAACATTCTGCAGCAGAGGTGTCTAACTCATTTTCACTGAGGGCCAAATTTTGGATAATCTAGTCAAAAAGGGCAACCATGAAACCTGCATGGCAAAATGATTAGTTTACTTTCTGATTTGTTCACTTTAACTTTATTTACTTTTCTGACAACGCTTGGTAGCAACTACGGTGGCCGGAAAGTGCAAAACAAAAATACATTTTAGGAAAACAAAAATACATTTTTAGAAAACAAAAATACATTTTAAGAAAACAAAAATACATTTTAAGAAAACAAAAATAAATTTTACGAAAACAAAAATACATTTTCAGAAAACAAAAATACATTTTAGGTAAACAAAAATACATGTATTTTTGTTTTCTGAAAATGTATTTTTGTTTTCTTAAAATGTATTTTTGTTTTGCACTTCCCGGCCACCGTATGAATGACCCTTGAAAACTGTTTGCCGCCACCTAGTGGATGGACGATGAATTATGTTTCATGGTAATGGTTGGTGCAAAGAATGTACAATAATCATATATTTTTAAAGCACTCACAGGCCACATAAAATAAGTCGTTAGACGTGAGTTTGACACCTGTATACAGCATTTGGCATATACCCTTAATCAGAACAGCTTACATTTAATCACAGGGTTAAGAGCCTTTCTCAAGGGCCCAACAGTGGCAGAGTGGTGGTACTGGGGCTTGAACCTCTGACCTTATAATCACTAAGCCTACTGAGCCACCACTGCATATCATTAATGCAGTTGCATTCATGCACATTTTTTCTCTAAAGAGTCTGGCAACACTGGCCACAGTATCTTTTCTTACACATTCATGATTCATAAACTCTTCTAGGCTATCAGAAATCTGTGGATCCAGGAATCTCTCCTGAGTTTCAGATTGTAACAACAGGTTTTGATTTAACTCTGCTTCCCTCTGGTGTCTATATGAGGTAAGTACATGCAACATACATCAAACAGAACACAGCAGAGTTACATAATAACCTTCTATTCCATTACATGGTTTACTTTTAGTGTACTTCTAGTAATGTAACTCTCAGTGATGTTAATAATGTAACCGGGTTCACTTTTTTTAGAGACAGGACTTGTCAGTACAGGAAAGTTATGAACAGTGATGGGAGCACTTCTCCAGCGCTCCGTTTATGCAACAGTTTTTGGAACAGAAATGTAAGTCAAGAAATAAAAACATTCAACATTTAAATCCTTTGAGTTTTGGGGTATTTCAAATTTTAATGAAGAAGTATCTTTTTTAAAATGTGGTTCCTTGCTCCAGAATCCGAATTTAAAATCTGGTCAAGATGTGGACGACCTGATAATGGGTATGGCTTCTCAAATAGCAGAGAGAGAGGACAACATAATTGTTGAGGATTTGCGAGGTTACTCGTTTTACTTGTTGCTCTCCCTCCATTTATTTATTTTGAAATTTCAAGCAAGTGATGAACTCATACCTTGTCTTTAATTTTTCCTGTACAGATTACATGTACGGTTCTTTGCAATTCTCACGCACTGATGCCGTGGCCATGGCCATCCAGAGAGGGCGAGACTTTGGGCTGGCCAGCTATAACCAAGTCAGAGAGGCCTTCAACATTCCACCCGTCAAGACCTGGGGAGAGATTCATCCCAACCTGCACAAGACTAATCCAGAGGTACATACAGCAGAATGCAGTCATTGTAATACATTCATTGAGAAAATGTCATTTCAGTTTTGCTTTCCTCTAATGGATCATTTTCAATATGTGGTTTTGCTATAGTTATTTTTGGAGCTGGCCAAGCTATATGGAAATGATATTAACAGGCTGGAGCTGTTTGTAGGAGTTCTGTTGGAGATAAGTAAGGGACCAGGTCCAGTGCTTTCCTCTATTGTCCTGGACCAGTTTGAACGTATCAGAAATGCAGACCGATTCTGGTTTGAAAACCAGCACAATGGGTAGGATATGAATTACATGATAAGCATGATAAACATTTTCCTAATTATGTGAAATAACATTTTAAATAATTTCAAAATGTATTTTTGATTTATAAACTAAATAATATAACTATGCTGTAATGAAACTTCAGTTCTGGTGTTAATGCTACCATTTAGGCAGCATGGTGGTGTAGTGGTTAGCATGTCCACCTCACAGCAAAAAGGTCCTAGGTTTGAGCCCCGTGCCCAGCAAGGGCGTATCTGTATGTGGTTTGTATGTTCTCCCCGTGCTTGCATGGGTTTCCTCCAGGTGATCCGGTTTTCTCCTACAGTCCACAGACATGCACTTTAGGTTAGTTGGCTGTTCCAAGGTACCCCTAAGTGTAAGGGTGAGTGTTATGGTTGTGTGTGTGTGTGTTGGCCTTGTGATGTTTGGGATGTTTAGAGTGAACCCCGCCGTCATCCCGAGACAACTGGGATAGGCTTCAACCTCCTCGCAACCCTAATAAAGGATAAAGTAGTTCAGAAAATTAAATAGACAATAAGATTTTTTTTTTAAATCAGTATTTTTTTTGTGTTGAAAATATCTCAAAACACTACTAGAAAATATCATCTTGAACCATGCAATGCTGATACTAATGTATAGTTGATCATTTGGTACCTCTTGATGTCATCAAGTTTAATAAAGTTGATTCCCTCAAACCGCCCCTCCTCCCCGCTCTAATTTTTAAAGTATACTGATCAAAACTTATCATTCCCCACCCTGCCCCTTCTCTTAGTCCCGTGCCCAGTTTTTTTTTTAGCATTTTTTAAAATGATGCAGTGGTGGAGCTGGGGGCTGAAGTTAAACTCTATGTTGCTGAATGTAAATCCACCCCATCTAGTAGAAAAATGCTATAGCAAGCCACACATAAAGGAGCATTATTTAACATGGATCATTCTATATCACACTGATTACTGTCTTTGAGTACTCAGTAATACCCATTCAAAGAAAATGCAAGACGGTGTTCCAAAACCTAGTAATGGCACCAAGAGTATACTTCCCAAATATTTATCTGGTAGTGCACCATTTGGCATCTATTCCCAGCTATGTTGGCTATAAGATATAGCAATAGTGTTAGCTTGCTAGCTAAAATTCCGAGTAATACCTGTTCATACTAAAGTGAGTAAATACCTAGAATTACTCACATAAATTGAGTTTGCAATGAAACAACTCCTGTTAATCTATAATGAGATTAATTCATCCTCAAATGAGTTTAACAACCTCCCAAATGGTTAAAAGTACAAATTCTGCCTCTAAAATAACACTAAATAGCTTGTTTGTATTATGTATTAGCTGATGCATGTGTACAGTTCATAACCCAAGCCCTGAAAAAATGGTGAATTTAAAATACCTATGATATAGAATTGTATTTTATGACACAACAATTGATTTTCATTGCTCTCCTTATAGGTTGTTTACGGAGAAGGAGATTCAAGTTATACGAAACACAACATATTATGATGTACTTCTCCGTACCACTAGTGCAAAGAGAGGAGACCTACAAAAGAATGTGTTTTTCTGGCAAAATGGTACAATTAGTCAAAAACTCACATTTTACCTTTTCTTGCTTCTACCGTATATCATTTGATATTTCAAACACTGATTCTCTGTCACCTGCAGGTGATCCCTGCCCTCAGCCAAAGGCCATCACAGCCTCCATGCTTTACCCTTGCACTAATGCTACTTCTATGAGTTACTTTGACAGCGGCAGTAAAGCAGGCTTTGGCATATTTGTCATTGCTCTTTTCTTCTTCCCTGTAGGTCAGTATGACTCAAGATGTGTGTATTCATTCAGCTGCAAAGATGAGATCTTTACCTATCTTTAAAAGCAAAACAAAACCACTTTTATCTTCTTTCTCTTTAAAATTGAAACAGTGAGTTTCCTCGTGGCTTACCTAGTGGCCTATATCCGAGCAGCCAAGTACAAAAGGTTTCTGAAAAAGACCCAAGGCCCCAGCAAAGACAGAAAGCCCACTCGTGGAATCAGAGGTACATTGTTCCGTCAATGTTATTAATAGTTGTCTCTGTGTTAGTGATGAGAAGTGTTACAAAGGCAGTCCTTCCTGTCTTTTTTGTTTATCTAGCCTGTGAGTGGCAAGGATATTCAGATTCTCCCCAATATGTAAGCCTGGAGATTGATGAAAAGAAAAGGCTTCTGATTTATGGTGAAAATGGATCCCCTGTGCGCACTCATAACCTTGGCAATCAGGACCTCCTTGTGGTGTTTCTCTCGAATGATCACCAGCACCGTGCCCTACTTCTGAAGATCCCCAAGGAATATGACCTGGTATTTCTGCACCTCTTTGTCCTTTATTAGGATCACAGGAAGGCCTACTCCAGCTGACTCTAGGTGTAGGCAGGGTACACCCTGAACAGCTCGTCAAACCATCGCTGGGCCATCACAGACACATAACACATTAATACGCAGAGGCAGGAAACCGGTGCAGAAATGCCCAGGATCTTCTTGAGGCAAAAATGCTAACAAATACGCCACCATGCCATCCCAGGAAATTATTACATTTAATGTTTCTACATATTCAAATCCTCCAAAATTCGCATATCTTAAGTTGTAAAGATGATGTGCTGAAATGTATTAACTGTCAAAATGCATTAATCGACGTGTAAATTAAAAATGCCTTCAGGTTTTGCTTTTTGAGAACATTGTGCAGAGGTCTGAGTTTGTCGATCAGCTGCAGTCAGACCAGAAGGAAATGACCCAGAACCTAATAGTGACCGAGATGAGTGAGAAAGAACTGCTGAAGGAGGCTGTGACCAAAGAGCAGCGAGCTCAGATAGTGGAGACTTTTTTCAGACATGCATTTGCAAAGGTAGGAGCAGAACATCGCAATTAGCAAATATATATATATATATGTGTGTGTGTGTGTGTGTGTGTGTGTGTGTGTGTGTGTGTGTGTGTGTGTGTGTGTGT
>JAOUQZ010000010.1:12585898-12599478 GCA_028564935.1 Neosilurus hyrtlii | reverse complement strand
GTGTGTGTGTGTGTGTGTGTGTGTGTGTGTGTGTGTGTGTGTGTGTGTGAGTGTGTGTGTGTGTGTGTGTGTGTGTTACAATAAATCATCTTGAGCTTTCTTCTTGCGATGGAGTTTTTGATTTTAAATACCTTCTTGGGCTTTAGATTCTAGACATTGATAAAAGTGATGCAGGAGACCTGAGTGGTGTTTCCTCCAAGAGAACCAAAGAGGCTCTTCAGTGTGAGCTCACAGGATCTGAGTTTGCTAATGCACTTGGGCTGAAGCCTGACTCACCTTTTGTAGAATCCATGTTTTCTCTGGCAGATAAGGATGGAAATGGATACCTCTCATTTCAAGAGTTTCTCGATGTTCTGGTTATTTTCATGAAAGGTCAACTTATTAATCTTTTTACTGGCATAAAAAGCTTAATGTATGCAGAAGCCATACTTAAACTCCTGAATTATTAACTAGCCTTTTTTTTTCAATAATATTAAACCCTGATTTCTTTTCTGTTACCTCATTATTGGTTTCCAGGATCCCCAGAGGAGAAGTCCAAGCTCCTGTTCTCCATGCATGACATTAAAGGAGAAGGGTTCCTGTCGAAAGAAGATTTTTGCTCTTTACTTAGGTAAATATTATAAAATTAAACATTTACTTATTTGGTCAGCTAACAGCCAATATATGTGCCATAGAAATAAGTAAGCCTTGTTGCTAATTTTCACTGCAGTATGTGATTGATTTCCAAATTAAGATTCATCCTTGCAGGTCAAAGCCTTAAAGTATGAAGTTCTTTCTTGTCTTTCCATCAGGTCTTTATTAGAGATCTCTGGTAACGTCCTCTCGAAGAACCAGGCAGAAGAAGCCATAGTAGCTATACTTCATGCTGCAGGCTTTGATAACAAAGATCACATCACCTGGGAAGATTTTCACCTCTTACTGCAGGATTATGAGAATGTCCTACAGTTTGCACAACTCAACATCAAAGGTGTTTTCACGCTCCATACGTTTATCTTACAATCACAGCAGCATACTGTGCTCAAAGTCTCTTAAATTCCATCTGAAAGCATGTTCTGGTGGGTACAAATCACATTTATCCACTTAAGCTCATTTGTGCCACCTGCTTATGTTTTTAATGTATTTCCAAGATGTTTCTAAGTGTAATGACTCTCCCCTGCTGCACCCAATTTCTTTTACCATACTATTACTTTTGAGCAGCACGGCATAAATGCATTTAACTATGTCATGCAGCTATAGAAATATCCAAATGGCAGCCCATCGTTTTTCAATGCTAGTCAGAATGTGGCTAATTGCTCAATATCCATCCTGATTTGGGGTTCTTTTGACTTTAATTTGTTGTTTCTTGTGCTCCCTTTGTCACATAACTGCAGGAATTGATATGTGTGACATGAACAGGCCAAACCAACATCGTGTGTCCTTTATCATCACAAAGAAACCCAGGTAAATTGATAAAAGGTTTGTTCAAACTTACTGTGAACTTACTTCGGATGCTAGTATGTAGGTTATGCTATGAACATGTCTTCTTTACATTTCAGTATTAAAAAAGATGGTGGTGGTGTATACAGTTGCCTTGTAGATGATGGCCAGGAACTTCGCCAAAGAAAAAAGTGAGAACTTTTCTAGTTTTTTTCTCACCCAGTATCCTATTTGTAATTGTGGTTTTCTAATCTACTGAATACCCAAAAGGACAGAATACATCAAAAGTTATTAAATGTTTCTGCTTTAATTTTGTACACACATAGTCAACCATTTGTCATGTTACTTGTCCAGATGTCCATGTATGATTACAGTGTGATCTATCCAGCTTTACCTAAGCTACAGTGATCCCTGTTATTTCCAGATTACCCTCCTAAAACCAGCTGTGTTAGTGGGCTTGATGTAATGCAGTGACATGATGTCTGCAAAATTTCACTACGAATTAAATCATCTTTGAAACCACTTACACATGGTCTTACTCATACCTCAATGGTGGCATGTGGCATCATTTGAAGTAAGAGTTCATAATTACATAATAAAGATCTCATTGCCCTTTTTTTTCCAGATTTTGTCTCCCCTATCCTAAGGTGTATGTAAACCCCCAGAGAGACCGCTATATTAGGAGTCGTGTTCAACAGAAGATCCAACAGTTTAAACGCTTTGTGGAAAACTACCGTCGCCATATTGTGTGTATTGGTGTCATCTATGGGATAACTGCTGGGGTTGCTCTGGAGAGGTGTTATTGTGAGTTTAGGCTCACCATTACTTTTTGATATTTATGCCACTATAATTGTGACAGATTTCTGGACAAAGTTTGTAATATATATTTGTATATTCTATGACGGGAACAGTGCAATCTAATTGGTCCGGTATCTCTGAATTTAAAAACATTATTCGGAGTGGATAATGCAAAATGACTCACAGGTTGTTATTGTCACTTATTGTCACAGCAGTTGATGTCATTATTATCACACATTAAAACAAAAATAAATTAATAAATAAATATGATCATTTTTAAAAATCTTATTTTAGTTATTTTTTTCTTGTATTTTCAAACCTCTACAAATCACATTTTACTTATGTTTTCCTGTAGTGTATACTAAACTCTGAATAAGCAGGTTAAACAGACATTATAGTGATCATCATAGTGATTAGCTCGGCTCGAAGCACAGAGTTTACGTGACCTGCCTCTGTCATGGTTAAAATATGCAAAAATAAACATAGCATAAATATAAAATGTAAATTTTGTTACATTTTCTTATATGTTATATAAAATATTTTATATATTTATATATTATATATTTAATATAAAATAAAATAAACAGTAAATATCTCATTTAAGTGCTTTTTTGCTTTTGTTCCCATGTAGTATATACTAAATGTATATTAATTTACAGTACTATGTGCCTCAGGCTTGATTCATGTCACTAGGTACTATTCAGTGACATGCACCTCGCCTTTGCTGCATTAATGTTCATCATGAATTTTTTTAAATTTTATTTTTTACATTTTTTGCACTGATTGAGCATCTAAATGTAATCGGTTTCCAATCTAATTCAAACTAACGTCTCTGTGTGTAGTCTATGGGTTTCAGACTCGCACCTCCGGTGTGGCAGAATCCTCTGTGGTGGGCATTATTGTGTCCCGAGGCTCTGCTGCTGCCATCTCTTTCTTGTTCCCCTACATGCTCCTCACCGTGTGTCGCAACCTCATAACCATGTGCAGGGAAACTTTCCTCAACAGATACATTCCCTTTGACTCTGCTATAGATCTCCATCGCCTCATGGCAATGACAGCTATCATTCTTTCAGGTCAGGCAATTGTCTTGGCAACATTTGGGTTTGGTTTAATTTTGATAGCCTACATATCAGTAGCATAATGATAGCATGTGGGAATTTAAGAAGGGAAGTAAACATTAGATGGGTCATCTGAGGCAATTTGTCAAATTTATTTTGCCAGATTATTGAAAACACAGAATAATTGGTTTGTTAGAACTGCAATTGTAAGTCAGTCTTAGCATCTACACAGCAAATTTCCATCTGCAGAATCTGGTGTATTGAGTGTGCTATCATAATCGCAATGATTACATCCATGGGTACTTTGTAAGTTATTATTTTAAGCTCCTGTTGTCCTTAGACTAACACCTCACCCTTTTCAATATACAGTTATTCACAGCTTGGGTCATTTAGTCAATCTTTACATCTTTTCCGTCAGCGACCTCAGCATCCTTGCCTGCATGTTTCCCAATGTGTTTTCCAATAATGGGTAAGCACTCAATATCTTTGTTCATGTTGTCCTTAAACATTATAACCCTTAACCTTACACTCCTGGGATGAATGACATCAGGTACTAATTGTTTACAGGTCAGAGCTACCAGAAAAATGGACTTTCTGGTTCTTTTGTACAGTGCCAGGTAAGAAGGCATAGTGTTCACTCAGTGTTAAAAAACAGTGATTTAAGGGTGTGTGCATGTATTTTATGACTTATTGTTCTTATTGTCATTCTATTTTTTATCTCCTTATTATTGTCTTACTCTGTTTCTCTTACAGGCATAACAGGGATTATTCTCCTTTTAGTCTTGGCCTTTATGTATGTTTTCGCCTCACACTACTTCAGACGTATCAGCTTCAGAGGGTTTTGGATCACACATTATTTTTATGTTCTAATCTATATCCTGGTGAGAATAAAGCCTGAATAATTCAATAAGCCTTCAATTGGGTTGATTATGGTGCTGTTCATGGTAGGATAATGAAATGCTCTTTGGGGCGGCACAGTGGTTAGCACATCCGCCTCTCAGCAAGAAGGCCTGGTTTCCCCGGGTTTGGGTGTTTTTGTGTGGAGTTTGCATGTTCTCCCCATGCTTACGTATATGGGTTTTCTCTGGGTACTTCGGTTTTCTCCTACAATCCAAAAACGTACAGTTGGCTAATTGGCTGTTCAAAATCGCCCCTAGGTGTGAGAGTAAGTGTGAATGGTTGTGTGAGTGTTGTGTGAGCCCTGCTATGGCCTGGCGAGCTGTCCAGGGTGAACCCCGGCCTCACCCACAGTCAGCTGAGATGGGCGCCACACCCTGTGACCCTAATTAGGATTAAGTGGCTTAGAAAATGAATGAATGAATGAACGAACAAATGAATGAATGAACGAATCAATGCTCTTTGGTGTTTTCCTCCTGGCAGTCAGTGATCCATGGTAGCTTTGCCCTTCTCCAGCAACCACGTTTTCACATCTACCTGATTCCGCCTGCCCTCCTCTTTCTCCTGGATAAGCTCATCAGCCTCAGCAGAAAGAAGGTGGAGATCCCTGTGGTGAATGCTGAACTACTGCCCTCCGGTAACAATTCTAAAGCTTAATGAGTAGCAGCATACGGTTCATGATTTGTTTTTTCTTAGCCTCCTTCAGTTACTTCCGACTGAACTCTTAATCATGGTGTGAGTCATGAGTGAGTTCTGTTAAATTCTTCCATGGTAGGTGTGACATATGTGGAATTTAAGCGGCCCCAGGGATTTACCTACCGTTCAGGACAGTGGGTGCGTGTGGCCTGTCTGGAGTTGGGTACAGACGAGTACCACCCTTTCACACTGACCTCAGCACCTCATGAGGAGACCCTGAGCCTGCATATCCGTGCTGTGGGACCATGGACTAGCAAGCTGCGAGAGATCTACAACTTAGAGAGACTGAAGGAACAAGGGACTTATCCAAAAGTAGGAACCATATTTATAGAGTATTTCTACACTGTTCAGTTCTGCATAGAACTGTAATCTTTTGTGTGATTTTGGAATTAATTACTACAGTTCTGACTCGTGGGCTTTGGTGGAACATTTTATTCTCCTCAGCTGTATCTGGATGGACCATTTGGGGAAGGCCACCAGGAGTGGAAAGACTTTGAGGTGTCTGTTCTAGTGGGAGGAGGCATCGGAGTAACTCCATTTGCTTCTATACTGAAAGATATAGTGTTCAAGTCTTCAGCGAAACTCAAAGTTCAATGCAAAAAGGTAATAAAGGATAATTAGTAGATTTATTATGGTTAGCAAGTAATGGTTAGCATGTCCGCCTCACAGCAAGAAAGTCCTGGGTTTAAGTCCAGAGATCAAGCGTTTGTGTATGGAGCTCGCATGTTCTCCCCCATGCTTGCATGAGTTTATTCAGAGTACTCCGGTTCAGACAAAGACATGTACTTTAAGATTACTAGCTGTTCCAAATTGCCCATAGGTGTAAATGTGAGTGTGAATGGTTGTGTGTGTTGGCCATGCTATGGTCTGGTGAGCTGTTCAGGGTGTACCTCGCCTTCACTCAGTATCAGCTGAGATAGACTCCAGTCGCCCCATGACCCTAGTAGGATTGAGTGGTTTGGCAAATGAGTGAGTGAATGAGGGATAGATTTTATTAAATATATAATATGACTTTTCAGTGCTTGACTTGAATTTGTGCTTTACTGTTGGAGAAAACATGCCCAATGTCCATTCCTCCAGGTGTATTTTATCTGGGTGACACGGACTCAGCGACAGTTTGAATGGGTCTCAGATATCATACGAGAAGTTGAGGAGATGGATGCACAGGAGCTGGTGTCTGTACACATCTACATTACTCAGCTGGCTGAAAAGTTTGATCTGAGGACCACCATGCTAGTACGGAACTATTCCAAAATTAACTTTTCCTATTGCATGGAGAGACATTGACATTCTTTTGAACTAACAAACTAGCTCATATGTTGCTCTATATAATTTCAGCCTACTTACTGTGATTTCACACTGTATTCACCAACTGTATTCTGCAAAATTAAAATAACATTGTTCTATTATTAGTTTTTAGCTGTAATAGTTTTTCCTCCCTTTCCCTAGTATGTATGTGAGCGCCATTTCCAGAAAGTGTCGAACAGGAGTCTGTTTACTGGCCTGCGTTCAGTCACACACTTTGGTCGTCCACCATTTTTGGCTTTCTTCAGCTCTCTACAGGAAGTTCACCCTGAGGTGCCTCACATTCTTAGATTTCCCATAAATCTCATTAAGTCACAAGTTGCCATCTGTGTATGCTGGCTGCTATAAATAACAAAATCCACAGTAGCTTATTAATAATTCATAAAAGATGATCTCACTATTAATTAATCACTATAATAATTCATATGTGCTTGTATGATATATGCTTAGATATTCTACTTTTATTTCTTATTTTGGATATTCATTCATTTTATTTTAATGGTGACAGTTATTGAGGTGATACATATTGGCTATTAATTGGTAAAAGTTACTGTCTCCCAACCCCTATCTCCTTTATTTTGTTCTTTACCTCAGGTGGGGAAGATTGGCGTCTTCAGCTGTGGTCCACCTGGTCTGACAAAGAATGTTGAGAAAGCCTGCCAGCAGATAAACAAACGAGATCAAGCACACTTCATTCATCATTTTGAGAACTTCTAACCTGACAGTTGTGCCACAGTTTATTCTTGGATAACTGCAATAAATTTAGAAGCAATAATCTGCTCAGTCAGCAGTAAATTAACCTTTACTAACACAATTCATTACTAACTAACCAGCTACCTTGCTCCTAAATCTGCTCCTGTTACTAACAATGAACAATAAAGGGATCAGACTAATAATGTATTGATATTGTCAGATGCATTGATTTTACTTGATTCTATAGTACAGTACTGTTAAATGTTTACTTTTAAGTGGTTAGTTTCTTCATTTCAAATTCAAATTCAAATTTTATTTGTCACATACAAATTATACACAGTACAATATGTAGTGAAATGCTTAGTACGACTGTCCCAAATGTAAAGAATAAACTATCAAAGTAACGAAAAGAACAATAATAATAACTAAAACTTTTTAAAGGATTTTAAAGGTTATATTTTGATTACTTTTTATAATTACTCTTTAAATAAAGAGTTAAAATTTTCATTGTTAGCATGGTTTTTAAAAATAATTTGTGAAATTATGTTTCTTTTGACCTTCACTGTGATCTAAGGACAATTTGTACTTAATATATGATACTTGAAAATTTAATTAAATTTCAGTGAAAATGTCACGTCTATGTATATCTTGTTCCTGTGTAGACTTAAAAGAACATGTCTTATAGTTCATTTTTTAAGTCAACCCAAATACAAACAAAAACTGG
The DNA here is from genome assembly GCA_028564935.1 of Neosilurus hyrtlii. NCBI lineage: Eukaryota > Metazoa > Chordata > Actinopteri > Siluriformes > Plotosidae > Neosilurus > Neosilurus hyrtlii. The sequence goes on along the minus strand of JAOUQZ010000010.1, from coordinate 12,591,891 downwards.
TGCAAATCCTCTATACTGCTCAGTTACACCATACAAGCATATACTCATGATCCATCCATGCATTATCTATACTGCTTATCTAGGGATGCAGAGGATGCTGGAGTTAGACTCAGCACAGAAAGGCCCTATTCATGATCATGAATTTGCCGTAAGGTGAAAGTGTTAACCACCACACCACTGTGCTGCCTTACTTCATACAATACAATTTTCAAAATAGTTTTTGAATTTAAAAGAAGAAGCAGAAGATCAGTATACATAACAACACTAAATATTCACTCATTCACTCATTTGATTAACTGCTTAATCTTATTAGGGTCTTGGGGAGGCTGGAACCTGTTTCAGCTGACACTGGGCGAAGGCAGGGTACACCCTGAACAACTCACCATTAACACACTTTAACATTAACATTAACAACATTGGCACTCCCTCTCACACCTAGCCAATTAGCCTAATGTGCATGTCTTTGGACTGTGGGTGAAAAACCGGAGTACCCAGAGAAAACCCACGCAAGCCCAGGTATGGCTAATAAAAAAAAACACTTTTTTTTTTAAATCTCAAGATAGTGGACCAACCAGACCACACCATTTCATATACTGATTTTAAATTTACAGGAACAACATCAAATCATGCAATGAATGGTTGCCAGCAGTAAATAATTTTCTGTTAATATGTGTGGATATTGCTTCTCATTGAGAACACTTTGGGGGATAAATGAAAGAAATATAGCACATGTCTTTTGGAATACTAATGAAAAGCTTTTAATTAGGTGATTATTCAGATGAGGAATAATGGAAGCAGGGAAAACATTGAAACCTGCAGGACAGTGAGTACTTCATGACCAGGACTGGGAACCAGTGGACTACAGCCGCAGAGCAGCCCAAGCAATAGGTGTACAGCACATGAAGTGGAAATTTATGCCATCTACTGGTACAGTAATCTACCTGAGTCAACTGAGTGGGAGATTACAATCCAGTATGTCTATTGATTACCAAGTCATGACTTATTTTACTGTTTAATCACAGTTTTTATGTTTCACATGCAGTCTGACTGTTTAGTGAATGATTTTGAAGTGAATTTCTTTTCATTATACAGCTAGTATTTATTGTATTTATAGCATATTATTATGTAGAGTTAGATCTATAACTGACATAAATAAAATTATCAATAATGTCAAGTACAGAGAATAATATACTCAATATCATTTGACAAATTAACTTGAGCAAAAAAAAATGGGACACTACTTAACACAAAGGTAATCCTCTTACGGTGTGTAAGCATTAGGCTTACATTCTGGCACTGACCAGATTGTATTGCTCCTCCAGACATTTTTCTGGCTTACTTTACGAAGAAGAAACACATGCATGGTGGAATATGTGCTTTCAGTTTTTCGGCAATGTTGTGGGGAGAACTAGTGAAGACGTCTTAGCAGAAAGATTTAGAACAAGGATGTTTGGAAGTGGCATAACAAAGTGGTATGTGCCAAGAACCAAGAAACAGAAGAACAGGGCAACGAAAGTGGAGTGCTGGAAGAAGAAGAAAAGGGCTGTTAGGCTTCTGAGGAAACACAGAGAGCAGCTACTGAATGAACTAGATGTGAACAAGGTGCTTCCATACCTGTTGTACAAGAAAGTGTTTTCTCTAAGTGAATATACAAAGATACTGGGCCAGGAGTCCAGCAGAAAGAGGGCAGAGTTATTCTTGGATCAGATCATTGATAAGGGCCCAGATGCTTTTTACTCCTTCTGCTCTGTGCTGGAGGAAGTGTCTCCTCACCTGCTCACATGCTTGCTGCTTGGACATGAAGGTACTCCTGTTTAGCTATAGCCAGTAAATGATTCATTCAGAAAGATTTTATTGACCTGAAACAACATATTGGAATTTGAACCAAACAAACTCATTAGATACTTAACTACAAAGAAAGAATAAGAAAAAGAAAGAAAAAATTTTAAACAATGTGAATCAATGTTTGCTCTGCACAACTTGTTCTGATCTCAAAACGTAGATTTGTACTTATTAAATACTATGGCCGGGCAGAGGAAACCTCATTAGACCAGCAGAGGCCACTAAGCTAGAAAATAGCTACCTAAATCCACACCACTGAGCAGATTACCAGATACCCAATATTTACATTTGTAAAGTAAAAAATTTAAATATTACCCATGATCCATGGCAGATGGCTATAGACTAATGATGTATATGTTTCATTTCGATTTTTCTGCTTTACATACGGCTAAAAACTGACTTTTAATAAAATATTTGTCCTTCATTTTTTTGCTCAGATGGACAAAATAAGAAGCAGGGGAAAAATCGGCAAGATGTCTTTTCCAAGGAAAAGGATACAGTTGGCTACCCTCCTTTGTATACGGATCCTCTTTTTGATACACGGTAAGACATGATTCCTTGTGTGGCAAAATGTTACTTGAAAATTCAAGTGATGATTGGTTTAACAGGCCCAAAATGTGTTAAGAAAATATTCCCCATACTACATATTACACCACCTTAACCTGCCTGCACTGCTGATATAAGACAGGTTGGGATCATGGCTTCATGCTGTTGACCCTACCATCACTATAATTCAGTAGAAATTAACATTAATTCAAACAGAATATAATTTTCTGGGGAATTTTTTTAAGGATTTGGTAACATTATAAGATAAAACAATTTTTTTGGACCTGTTGTATTACAGCAAGCCCAGCAGGGGGAGCTGTGTACTTGCTAATATTTTTGACCAAAAGTTATCCACAGATTTCCATTATCTTTAAATCACTACCAGAGGTATGGATGTAGACATGAAGGACCCCATTAGATTTAAGAGATGATCCGAATCAAATTCTGAATCCAAGTTTTTTGTTTATTTGTTTATTCTTTAACATTGTGAGGATGATTTTCAACATTTTGGTTCATATTGGGGATTGCTGGGTTTAGTGAAGTTGTGTGCTCTGCAAGTGCTGTTGTGTCTTTAACTGTCCAGTCTTGGCAAGTCTGTTGCCACTGCTGCCTTTCTTGGCTGACAAAAGAGGAACTTCACATCTTCCACAAATTACTGTGTTGTGCATTCTAAGATGCTTTTCTGTTCAACTGTATGGAGTAGTTATTAGAGTTACTGTAGCCTTTCTGTCCATTTGAAGCAGTCTGGCTATTCTTGATTGGTGTCTTTCAACAACGATTTCATCAATAGACAATTTCTGGAAGTGTTTCAGAGTCCATGCAGATACATCCATGGCAGAATCACACCGGATTTTAATGTAGCACTGCCTGAGGGCCTGAACATCACAAACATCTAATATTGATTTTCAGCCTTGTCCTTTGTGAGCATAGATTTCTCCAAATTCTTGGATTCTTTTAATGTACTGTAGATGATGTGATATTGAAAGTTGTCACAGGCTTATGTTGAGCAACTGTTTGTAGACAGCTTTTTGTAGATTGGCGAACCTCTGCCCAAATGCTCTTTTTATACCCAGTCATGTTACTGAGCTCTTGCCACTTAACCAAACTGTTTGCAAAATGTTCATCCAGATGTTTCTTTTTAGCACCACTTATTTTTCCAGTCTTTTGTTACCTTTTTTAAACCTGTTGCTGCCATCAAATTCAATATGAAGTAATATTTTTTTTACATTTTATACAGCGGCCCAACTTTTTTGGAATCAGGGTTGTACATACTGTATACCAGGGGTGACAGACTTATTTTCACTGAGGGCCACATCACTAAATTTAAAGGTGATTGAGGGCAGAATAATCACTGAAGATCTATTCTAAAAGAGCTTAACATTGACAAACTAGCATGCAATCTTTTTTAAGTCATAAATGACTAGCTGTTTACTTAAAATTGGCTGCAGCTCTCTAGTGGAAGGATAGTGAATTAGGTTTCATGGTAATGGTCGATGCAAAGAATGTACGATAATCATATTCTTTAAAAGCTTTTGCGGGCCGCAAAAATAGAGGTGGCAGGCTGGATTTGGCCCGTGGGCATGAGTTTGCCACCTATGCTGTAAAATATATACCTTAACTGGAAAGTCAGTTCCTCTATTGTTATGCCTTGCACTTTCTGTCATGAGGCTGAAGGGGACTTTTTTGTTTGTTTGCTTGCTTAGTTTAGGACAGATAATACATTTGTGTTTTTTAACAGATTTAATGTAAATTAAAAAGATTCATACTAGGAATCAGTTGTGTGTTTTACTATTCTTTGCCACTTTTTATTTGTTGTCTGACTTTTTAAATGGGCGCTATACAGTATATCGAATTTTACTGCTATTCTCCCTGAAGCTTGTGATTAAATAAATAATAAATATTGTACGCCTTGAACATTTGCATTCTACCTGTAGTTCAGTGTACCAAGGGACAAACCACCTACTGGGTTATTAACTAGCTTTTAAATTAAATGACTCTGAGAGTGATGCAAAAGTAATTATGGTTTCTGAAGTAAGCCCAGTGGCTCTTCGTGGCATGGCAGATGGGCCTCGTTTGACTGATTACATCTATGATTTGATTACAAGTAGATTATTCTACTTTTAGTCCCATGTACCACAGAGTCATCTTGTTATCAAGGTCATTTTAAAATTTGCCCTTAGCTCTGGACAGTTGCTTACATCACCATTATAAGGTTGCTTACCTTAACATTAATTTTTGCTTGAAAATACTGCATGTGTCTTTGTGGATATGACTGTGGGCATTTATTGGGTTTGGGGAATAGGGTTTGTGTTTGCAATTTTGCAGCTCTTGCATATTGATAGAGTGCATTCTTTATTTTTCTGATATTATCACATGAAATTGCTTGTCATCCTGATGAATGTGTAGTAACTAGCAGTGGCACTGGGCATGGGAGACACTGAGTGCACACAGATACCTGAAAATGTGTGTGTGTGTGTGTGTGTGTGTGTGTGTGTGTGTGTGTGTGTGTGTGTGTGTGTGTGTGTGTGTGTGTGTGGACCTCACAATTAGGCTGAGTTTTACAGATTGCAGGAGAACAGGGGGTGGGCAGCACAGTGGCATTGTGGTTAGCACGTCTGCCTCATAGCAAGAGTCCTGGGCTGTGTGGAGTTTGCACGATTTCCCGGTGCATGCGTTTCATCCGGGTATTCCAGATTCATCTCATAGTCCAAAGACAAGCACAAGGCTAAATGCATTCATTCATTCATTTTCTGAACCACCTAATCCTAATTATGGTCACGGGGAGGCTGGCGCCAATTTCAGGTGACTCTGGGCGAGGGCAGAGTACACCCTGACTAGCTCGCCAGTGGCCCACTCTTTACAAATGACAGCAGTGGTTCTTTTGCATGCCTCTCACCACAGACAGTGAGAGACATGGCTGGCCTTTGATAACCCAGTTAGCTGCACTGGAGGCACAATATGGGGATAGTGGGGCTTGAACCACTGACCTCCGGATCAGTAAGCCAGCACCTTAACCACTGAGCCAACGCTGCCCCCTACATGAGGCTAAATGTCTTTTCCAAATTGCCCCAAAGTGTGAGTATGAATGGTTGAATATGTTTTAGCCCTGCAAAGGACTGGTAAGCTGTTGAGGGTGTACCCTGCCTTCGCCCAGAGTTGGCTTAGATAGGCTCCAGCCTCCCCACAACCCTAGTAGGATAGAGCGGTTTGCCAAATGAATGAATCAAAATATAGGGACTGAGAAATATAGGGACTGAGAAATTTTTGTTCTTGTTGTTTCCCAACGAATAAATGTTGCTATTTCTCTGTGCATCTCTCTCTGTAGATGTAGAGTAGATTCAGCCTTAAGCTCTGTTTCCGCTTGATATTTGGATTTAAACAATGTATATCCTTGTGCTTGTGCAGCTTTCAGAGCATGTGTGAATGTGTGTTTGTGTGTACATTAATGAGTCTGTATTAGCAATAATTTCTTTCCATCAGGCTTTAACCCAGGTAACCATAATATCAAATGCATTATAATATAAGCCAGGGCACGCACACACACACACACACACACACACACACACACACACACACACACACACACACACACACACACACACACA
>JAOUQZ010000010.1:12569190-12584274 GCA_028564935.1 Neosilurus hyrtlii | reverse complement strand
TATTTTTTTTTATATTTATATATCTATATATATATATATATATATTTTTTTTTTTTTTTTTTTTTTTTTTTATTGCTCAACATAAATAAATAAGAAACTAAAATTATATTGAACACACAATAAAGATCCTGAAGAAAGACCTTTACTTTATCCAACCACACTGCATTTGGTACTTACTAGCGTCCTGCTTACAGCAGGAGCAAAACATGTGGGAGGTTCTATATATATGGCCATATATTGATATATGTGTTGTATGTACACATATCCATGACTTTGTTTGTACCTCTGTGAATCTATGGGTGTGTTGGCTTGTTTAAGGCTTGTGTGAAGATCCAAAATCCACTAACAATCAGAATTAAAATGTTCTGATTTTTGTGGACAGCATTACTTATTTGAAAAAAAAACCAAAACGATTTCTTATTCTTTTTTAGTATTATTTAGATACAATATTTATAAATACAGTACATATACAGTGTTTACATTGAGTGTGTCTCTGACGAGGATTGTAAGTACTAAACCTAGTTTTAAGTGCGCATGAATGAGAGGAATGTAAGCTGCACTAGAGCCTCAAACTGCAGTAGTGACCGAGCACTGCCTAAACAAAATGATATATACAGTGTGACAGTTTCTGTGCCTGAATCTCAGTCTCTTTCTGTTTGGTTACACCTACATATAATATAGTTTGAGCCAAATAAATACAAAGTAAATTCAACATTAATAATGCGGCCCATGTTGTGCATTAAGCACATATGTAGCTTTTGGTGAAAATTAGGAATCGGTTCAGCATTAAAAGTGTAATACTGGTATGATTATAAATGCTTTTGTGGCCATCGTCTGAAGCAAACAGATACAAACATACATACATACATAGATATTTATTTGTTTGTTTGTTTGTTTGTAATAAATGGCTTCATGGTACATTTTTGGGGATCATTTCGAACAAAAATTTCTTTAGATGGTTTGAATAAAGTTTTAGAATAATAACAATACTCTTGCATATTAATGACATAATAATGACACAGCAAATACACAGCTTTAAGCCTTTCGTTCAGTCACCTAGGAAGTAATTACTTCTACTGCTTGCAGTAATTATTGTATAATCTCTTTTGTCATGGGCAAAAAGGTTTTTTCCTTTGATTGGATGAAGTAAAATACTAGGCCATATGCTTGCAGACTGATATAGCATGACGTCACAAGCCTAATTACGCTCACCCTTGAAATAGATTCTGCATGAACTATTTCTGTTTAATGTTCCCATCCAATACCTCCAGCTTTTGCTTTCAAGCCAGGGACTGACAATTTGCTGCTTAAAGAGACATGGATATGTCTAAAGATCACCCGCCATATTTATTTCATAGACTGCTTGACGAATGATCAACCATTATTTTAAATAATCAAGTATCGTTTTGTATCTGGTTCCACTCTAAATATTTAAAGCAACATAGACAGCCACAAGCACAGACACCAGAGAGAAACTTGAGCCTGGTTACTTCACAGGAATGACTATGTCTACAGACTGCACCTGATAATCATGGGAATGGCCTGATCTGGTCTGGTTCACTGTCTCAGGTGATAGAATAGATATTAGTATGTATTATGCGGGAATGGCACACTCTGACTGGTTCACTGTCTCTTAAATCCCTAATAATTAAATCCTAAAAACTAAACAAAGAAATCTGTGCAATATGGACCTTGTATTTCAAGTTTTAAAAATAAATGAATAATTTTTTATTCAAACTTTATTTAAAAGATGACGTTATGAAGCATGCATGAGCATTGTGAAGGAGCAGGTGGCATGTTCATTGCCTTTTTAATTTTTTTTTAATTTGCTATACTGTATTAATCCCACAAGGGAAATTATTGCCTCTGCATTTAACCCATCCAAAGTGAGCACACACACGTACACACACATTGGGGTGCCCGGAGAGCAGTTGGGGGTTAGGTGCTTTGCTCAAGGACACTACAGCCATGAATGTGGAGGAAGGGAAGGTGCAGCTCATGCTTTAAAAATGGAAAAATTTACTAAAATCTCGTTTTAGGTGTGCTTTTCTTTTGTTTCCATGTAGTATATATTATAGTATAGTATATAGTAAACCCACACAAGCATAGAATGAACATGTAAACTCCACACAGAGAGAAATAAATTTATTAAAATAACAGTAAAAAAAACATTATTAATAAAATAATGAAAGCAAAGAACACATAAAAATAAATTTTTAATGAATATCAGTATTCTATACTAAAAGTGCTTCTTAAATGTTTACATTTTTTGGAACTTATTTTGAACATACAACTTGGTAGACAGGCTTCATCATATATACATCATTCCCCAGAAGCCAGTACTCTCTTGATCATGCATAGTGGGACTTTCCAACAAAGGCATATATAGTGACGCATGACTCGTGTGTGGTAGTAAACATGAGTGATTGTAGTAAATACTTCCATCACATAGCTATCTTTCTCTTCCTACATCTTAAATTGGAAGACATAACCAATATGTGTTTGTGAATTATGATTACAGTTGTGACTGCAGGTCACCTGTCTCCAAAGCTAAGGGCAGATTCCTCTTTTCTGTTCCACTTCAGTGATGATATGGTTTTCTACATTATTAGTAAGCCAGCCATCAAACATTCTGGAAGCTTATTTTCAGCTGCCTACTAGTCTTGGGGAAGTAATTCAGTCATTCAAAACTAATTAAGTAAATTGATCATACAGTGTCTAATGTCCTCAAATGTATAAACCAGTTCCAAGTTTGTCTAAAACACACCACTTCATGTAGCTGATAGCAGGTTTATGACTAATTACATCCAGAGGCATCACATATAAAGAAAAACACATTTGCCCTAGAAAAGAAACCTCAGTATTCATTTTAAGGTCACTTGTAATATTTAAGCCAAGATCTGAGCAGGTAAGGAGCTGTATATGTAACGTTTTTACTTCATCTTAAATAACATTAGGTATGGTATCAAAAGCAACACACATTGATCAAATAATTAAAGCTAAAGATAAAACCTTGATTGGAGAAGGTCTTGGAGATGAGATTGGACTTTTGGACTTATCTTCCAGGCTGTATTTTCCACTAGCCATTGTTCACTGCCATACATTCATGATTATACACACCTGATGCTTGATTGAGTACCATTTAGCACTCAAATGTTCTATATAAAACTCTTTATATTAAAAGTTCTTAAAAGTTCTGTATAAAACTCTTATTCATTCTCTAGGCTGATTAATCCTAATTAGGGTCGGGGGGAAGGCTGGCGCCCATCTCAGCCGACTCTGGGCGAGGGCAGAGTACACCCTGGACAGCTCACCAGGCAATCACAGGGTCAACACTCACACAACCATTCATACTCACACTCACACCTAGGGGTGATTTGGAACAGCCAATTAACTGTGCATGTTTTTGGACTGTGGGAGGAAACCGGAATACTCGGAGGAAACCCACACAAGCGCAGGAAGAACATGCAAACTCCACACAGAAACACCCGAGCTGGGAATCGAACCCAGGCCTTCTTGCTGTGAGGCAGACGTGCTAACCACTACAACACCGTACAGCCCTTGTACATAAAAGTAAATTCTGCATTTGCATCCACCTCTACTCGGTTCAAATGAGAGAGAGAGATAGACATTAAACTAATGGATTCAGCAGAATTATTCAGACAAAAAAACTGAATGGTTGAGAAGCAGAGCTCTGTGAGAGCCACCCAGAAATAGTTCAACTCCATGTGTCATCTCCTGGATTATTATGCGAAAAGGGAAGAGGAACAAGGACGGGGTGGAGAAAGCAGGGAGAGAAGACATGCTCATGGAAAGTCTACCCAAAAGACTGACAAGGTTAATTTCAGATATTGTTCTTTTTTCCAGCTTGGATCCAGACATCACCCCTCCTCCTTCTCGTGCCACCACCAACATCACTCCGCCTCCTTTCTCCTTCTTAATTGTTGCTTTTCCCATTTGATTTACAGGGAGAGTCACACTCTCCCCTGCTACATGGTCTGTGTCACTCCATCCTCAAGCTTCAAAGAAAGCATGGCCACCACTTGGGGGCTTATAGTCTTCATTGCTTCCCCCTTGAGCTTTGCCGGGAGTTTTACTCCTCTCTTTGGCCTGGATGTCAAGCTTTGGCTTTGTGGATGACATCAGTCCCCCTTTAAGCTTCTTGGGCTTTATTCCCTTCTCAAGCTCCACTGTAGTCATCACTCTGATCTTATTCTCCAGCTCAGACATCACCAGCTGTCTGGGACTACTTCATAGCCAAGAGGGAAACGTGGTGAACCACTCCTGTTACTTCAGTGATGAAAAGTGGTACTGAACAGCAACACTATTGGCATTTGAGTTTATTATTTTCAACAGATAATTAGTGGATGCTAGTAGCATTTTTAAAGAATTTGTGTAGTGCTCAGAAGTTCATTGAAATTACTTAAAGGACTGCAAATACCCAAATCTGGCAATAACTAATGCACTTAACATGAAGACTAATATGCAATCCCTCCTATCTACAGAGCCAGGAGACCTCACTCCTAGCAGTGGGACACCTAGTCCAGGATATGGGGTGGCTCTGTGCCATCTTGCATATGTTGGATAACAAATGTATGCAGATTAGCCATATGAAATCTGTTCTGTGTGTTGGGGTTACTCTTTGGGTCAGTCACCAAAACGACCATGGCTATGAAAGTACTGAATTCCAGTCCACAAAGCCAGACTGATGTTGTCTGTAAAATGCCTTCAGGTTACTATAAATTGGGTTGGCATTAAATGCCTACAAGGATTTTGCCTTTCTCCAAAAACCTTAGTAATACATAGTCGTACTGTCAGACCCTTTTGTAGGCATCAAAATGCCTCATGTAACCATAGGGGAGGCTGTGAACAGCAAAGTGACTTATGAACAACAGTTTTACAGGAAGCAGAATACACTTACTGGTTCCCAACTGTCCTGAAACTTAGGACGTCATCAGTATGAGACACCCTCTAAGTAGCTCTTGCCCAAGCAGTTTGGTCTCTCTTCAACAACAATGCAAAGAACTTTCCGACAAGAGGTTCCAGTCAAACTATTCCATTGTCCAAAGGAAAGGGAAAGTTTTTTATCTAATTCTTTGAGGGGATGGAACTGAAGCTACTTTGCTACACCAATGTGTGTCAAATATTATGCTTGCTTATCAGATTTAGCCAGGCCAAGCACAGTACCTGTCAACATGACAGCAGCCGCAGTGGTAATTCCCCTAGGCCTGCTGAAGCTAAGGAATTTTTTAGAAGTGGGTTATCAGGCTGGAGCTCATATGTCTGGACCCCAAATGCTATAACTAGAACTGTGTACTTGTCTAAGCAAGGGGACCAATGCGCTAGCTTGCACCAGACACAGCATTCCTAATAACAGGGGTCTGCTTAACACTGAGTCCCTACTGCCACAGGGACACTTGGGGCATGTGGTCTCCTTGTGCAGTGATAAAATACAGATAAGGACACAAAAGTACTGCTACTTATACCACAAGATACAGTACATTCATCCATTTATTAATTTGCCGAAACACTTTAGCCTATTTGGATCTTTGGCCAAAGGCAGGATACACCCTGAAGTGCTCCCAAGTCCATCGCTGGATGAGTACACACACAACCATTTATACTTACACTCATACTAAAGAACAATTTGGAAATTAGCCTAAAAGCCATTTTTACTGAATGCGCCACAACACATTTTAAATATACACAACTTTCTAATAATTTTCACTTCCTCCATAAAAAGATTATTCATCTTTTCCCTCTTTTTCAGGAGGGATGTCCAATAGCAATTCCACATAAACAGGCAAGTCTTGTCATTTTTTGAACCACTTTATCTTTTGAAGACAGTGGGGTACACCCTGAACAGCTCACCAAACCATCGCAAGGCCAACACACACAACCATTCACAGTAACATTCACAACTAGGGGCAATTTGCTCCTGAAGTTGCTAGTCAGCCTGATGTGCATGCCCTTGTATTGTGGGAGGAAGCCGGAGTACCTGGAGGAAACCCAGACGAACACAGGGACTGAGTTGCCCAGGACTCAAATCCAGGAGCTTCTTGCTGTGAAGAGGGTAAGGAGCAGTGATGGCTCAGTGATAAAGACTCTGGGTTATTGATCCTAAGATTGGGGGTTCAATCCCAGGTACTTCTATGCTGCCACTGTTGGGACCTTGAGCAAAGACCTTAGCCCTCAATTGCTCAGTAGTATGAAAGGGACATTGTTGGGAGGTGATCAGTCTAGAGGTGAGATGAAAAAGTGACTGATACAGATAGATTTTTATTTTCTTTTTTTAAATTCGCATCAAGATGTTTTGCGACTCCACATGCAAGCAAAAATTTTACGGTTTAAATACATATATCACATGAAAATTGAGAGAGGGTCACATGACAATTTGTGCTATTAATTTGCGACTAATTTGTGATTGGTTAGCAGATGTTTGTCAAAAAAAAAAAAAGCGAATCTCCTGTCATAAATCAGTTGCATTTTGTTTGCTTTTTGTTCGCAAACCATTCGCTTTTTTTTTATTAGCACAAACAAAATGCGAATACAATACGAATTATGACAAAATAAACGTAATATGGAACAAGTCTCTAACTTGTCGCTTTTCCTTCCGTACGAGCAACGAATAATTTGCGAGCGAAACGACAACTTTGCGACCTTCTCGCCACATGTGCACGCTACTCCACGTCAGCAGAAAATTTCAAACATGTCTGAAATTTTGTTTGCGATGAGTTCACGACCCAGGCGACCAAAATGCGATGCCGCGAATGTCGTGCGACAAATTTGAGAATGAAAACAGCAACAGCCGCGAATTGCCATTGGCGTCAGACGCTTTTCTATCACACCTCTAGGGTGATCACCTCCTAACCCCTACACCACCCACAGGCTATGCAAATGCACTGTAATAATCTTAAACATTTACTGACTGGCTTCCCTTAAATTCAGAGTTTTCCTGAGGGTTCTACTGCTCAGTAACTGGGAAGGTGACCTCAGTGCACCTCAGTGAAATGTATGCTTCAGGACAGAGCTTCTACTGAAAAAGCTGGAGTGTTTCTTTAAGCTTTAATGCTATAATCCTGAACAGGACACACACTTTACTCTGTCGGCATGGAAACGATAAGGTGATGCTGTGTTTATTCATTAGTGTTTTTCCTCTCCTCTCCCAATGTCGTGCCCCACACACACACACACACACACACACACACACACACACACACACACAGACTGCTCTCCAGGTCGTGGACGGATGCTTGGACGCTGCGGAGAAAAGCAGGCGCGTGTGAGGCGGAGCGCGTTAAGCTGAGTGGCGCGCGTGTAGCGGGAGGAGGAGGAGGAGAAGGAGGAGGAGGAGGAGGAGGAGGAGAATGTGCATTTCCGGGCTTATCCCGAGCGCAGAGGCGGTGTGTATGTGCGGCGGTGAGAGAGAAAGAGGAGATTCGGTGGAGAGGCTGATGGCTCCTCTCGCTCGCTTCCTCCTCGGGGAGTGTTTGTCCTGTCAGTTCAGTCAGGCTCGAAATGGCGCTGTGATGATGATGATGATGATGATGATGACGATGAAAATGAAGATGATGCTGAATGAGGAAGCCGCGCCAGGAGCGGACGCCAGAGAATAGGAAGGAGCGCAGATCTAGCCGTACCTGTGGTTTTGGGGTGGTTTTTGTTTTAATTATTATAATTTTTTGTCTGTAATTTTTTTTTTTTTTTTTTTTTTTTATACCCCGGATTTTTTTTCTTTTGCAAAGCAGCGAGCAATACCATGGTGAACTATCAGAAATACATAACTGTTATGCAGCTGGCCTTAGGTGTGACAGCCATCAACCGAGAACGTAGTCTACCGCCGAGAAAGCATATGTGGTGAGTATGAGGTTCAGTGCGGGTGGCCATGCACCCTGTAGGTTGGTGGGTAAAAAAAAAAAAAAAAGGGAAGGAAGGATGGAGCTTTAGGCTGGCATACACCAGCTACTTTTTTTTTCCATGGAAGCACAGACAGGGACACTTTCAGTGCTGATCACTAATATACGGCTGGGGTTGTAGTGATCAGCACTTCGAAAAGATACAGTTTGGAGTGTGTTGTGTGTGTGTGTGTGTGTGTGTGTGTGTGTGTGTGTGTGTGTGTGACTACACTTAGCCACCAAACAACAGAATCCAGTGATGCCACTGGTCTAGACCAGAATAAAGGAAAATACAACACTCAAGATGATGCTCTGATGCTCTCGTAGCTGGTCCTGATGCTGCATCATATTAATCACACTGGACCTGTTATTGTATTGATATGATCTCGTGCTCTTTATATTTATGTCTAAGCTCCTTGTGACTTGTGATGTTCTCTTTCTTCTAACCTTCTCACCTGTCTTCTTCCCCCATCATTCATAAACCACTGACCTGCTATCTACAACCATGTCCATGTGATCGCAACCCATTTCACTGCCGTCTCAACGGGATTTTCTTAAATATTCCCAATAAAAAGCCAACTGCATTAATATGAGCTTGTGTGTCACTTTTTCATCAGCATGTATTGTTTCTAACCTGTATCATTTTCATTAAAAAAATCTCCTTTTTTTCCCTCTCCACTGTCCAGTCATCTACTTGTTACCATACCACAATTATCTGTGCCTCATGCTCTCTGTCTCTTTAAGATTAATTTGCTTAGCTTATGAATTTATGCACCTAATTTTCCATTAGGGCCCTTTGTTAAATATAAATGGCCTAAGACTTCTTGCTGTCTCTCAATGTGTGTGTGTTGGAAGTTAATCCAAGCAGGATTACACTTTGGCTTAAAAGATAACAGGCTTGTTAATTAATCGTCATTATTGGCCACCTAGAATTGTGTTGGATCCCCTACAAAATGGATGACAAACGTGTTTACATTACATTAAAAAGCAATATGAAGACCATCATCCATGCAATTAATTAAATTACATTTAATATTTTACAATGCAATATGTGTATTATATTTAATTGTGTGACCGATTATAGATATATAATATTACAGAAGCGTACTGATGCTACTCGGGTAACAGAAGATCATTATCACGTTTTAAGGTGGAAGGTTTACCATTTTATGTTATTTTGACATTGCATGGTCTCCCCATGCTTGCGTCGGTTTCATTTGGGTGCTCCGGTTTCCTTCCACACTCCAAAGACATACACATTAGGCTTATTTGCTGTGAATGGTCGTGTTTGTGTTGGCCCTGTAATGGTCTGGTGAGCTATTCAGGGTGTACCCCACCTTTGCCCAGTGTTAGCTGAGATACGCTCCAATCTTCCAGTGACCCTAATAGGATTAAGCCAGAGGTGTCAAACTCATTTTTACCGAGGGCCACATCACTACATTTCGAGGTCATCAATGGCCGGATAATCTAGTCAAAAAGGGCAACCATGAAACCTACATGGCAAAATGATTAGTTTAGTTTATTTGTTAGTTTTGTCCTCTTTAATTTTATTTACTTTCCTTTTCTGAGAATGCTTAACAGCAATATGCTAGCTTGCAGTCTTTCTTTAGTCATGAATGACACTTGAAACAGGTTTGCTGCCACCTAGTGTATGGACGATGAATTATGTTTCATTGTAATGGTTGATACAAAGAATGTACGACAATCATATACTTTGAAAGTACTCGTGGGCCACATAAAATAAGTTGGCGGGCCAGATTTGACCCACAGGCCTTGAGTTTGTCTCCTGTCAGAATAACATAAGAATATATTGTTATAATGCTACAAATTATTGTTCTAACATGATAAATATTATACTGTTATCGGATTAAACAGTTATTGTTATAATGTGGTAAGTTTCTATGTCAAAATAGCATGAACAAATATTGTTATACCCTGAAAAGCTCCACATTATAAGGTGATAAATATTATATTGCTATAAAATAATCATTATGTATGCCAGAATAACTGAAAAATATATTGTGATAAAAATGTCTGACATTATAACAATAACCTTTTCACATTATAACATGATACTGATCTTCTTTTACCTGAGTGGCAGCAATACGCTTCTGTAAAATACATTTAACAAATGTGTCAATTTTTTTTTTCTACCAACACTGGTCTGGTATTGTTTAATATCTATTTACACACTATTATCTATTTTCTGTGTCATATATTGTAGTACTAAACAACTTGATTCTTTTTTTAAATTCTTATTGTATACAGTATTTACACTTCATAACCATACAGTACTATAAAATGCCATTTTTCCCCACACTAGATTTAAGCTACATCCAGGAAAGGGAGTGAATATTTGGTAGTGTATAATAAACAAACAAACAAACAAACAAATACATAAGGTCCCTAGCTTTGTGCATTTTTTGTGCTTGTTATTGAAAATTAGCTGAATACGAGCATGGACACAAAAATTTAAGAACATTATAAAAAATTTTGATTGTCTGGTGATTAATAAGCATTCTTAAAACTCACATTATGTAATTAGGATTATAATAAGTAGATTTGATTAATGAATAATTTGCTTGTTCAAGATAAAAGGTTAGATGCCATTCTCAATGTTTGAAATGCTTTTAAAAATAAAAGCAACAGATGCCGAATTATATCTTCTTCTGTAGGCACCAGATGTGCTGAAACATCAGTCACTGAACTTCAAAACCAGTCAACATGACAGACACCAAAAGCTTACAAAAAATAATAAATAAAATGCTGACAAGAATCCACAACAATCAGAAGTGATGATGAAGCTCATAAAGCCAGCAGAGAAATCCTCCCAACATGATGCTCAGATGCTGGTATTCTGAGTGTTGGTCAATTATTCATAGGATGTGAAACATGAAATTGTTGCTGATTTGCTTTTTTCCAGGAAATTCCTCAACACGCTATTCTAAAACAGTAGTAACACTTACTGTAAGATATATTGAACAACACAGTACTGGACCTAAAGAACAATCAGCATGACTGGATATTAAATTGAACATGTTTAAGTATGGGCAGCATGCTGGTGTAATGGTCAGCACATCCACCTTATAGCAAGAAGGTCCTGGGTTTGAGTTCCAAGAATGTTTCTGTCTTCTGAGTGGGCATGTTGTCCCAGTGTTTGCGTGGATTTTCCCCAGGTGCACCGTTTTTTTTCCACAGTCCAAATACATGCACTTTAGGCTACTTGGGTATTCCAAATTGTTCTCATGAGTGAATGTGATTGTGAATGGTTGTGTGTGTTGGTCCTGCAGTGGCCTGGTGAGCTGTTCAGGGTGTACCTCTCCTTTGCCCAGAGTCTGCTGGGATGGGCTCCAGGCACACCGCAACCCTAACAAAGGATAAAGCGGTAAAAAAAAACAAAAATGACATGACCTGACCTGGTTAAGTGGGATTGCTATCAAACAAACAAGGTACTTTATTTTAGCTTATCTCTGTAATAAATTTCTTAGAGCAATTTCAGCAAAGTTAATAAATCTTTTTTTTTATAAATCTCCACCAAAGAGCAATTAATTTCTCCACTTTGAGTTGCTACATTCGGTTTGTTCCTAGGTGAGCCTCCCTGGCTGGGGTTTTATATCTGTCCACTTTCCACCAGAGGACATCAGAACATCCAACCTGAAAAAGAGGTAAAGGATGTACACACAGGAGGAGTCTCCTGATGGAGGATGGGAAAGTTATTAGAAAGAGAGCATTAAAGGGACTCTCAGAATATGACCATGAAGACAAAGATCATGGGAACTATTGTTAAAAAAATGACCATTTCTTTATGTTAAGTGATGAATTTAGTGAGTATGGAATTGTGATAATGTTTATTGGGTACATGTACCAGGGTGTACTCTGCCTTTGCCCAGAGTTGGCTGAGCTGAGCGCCAGCCTCCCCGTGACTCTAATTAGGATTAAGAGGATCAGAAAATGAATGAATGATGAATGAATGTACATGACTTTTATGCACAACATTGTTTTGAAGTTGTCAAAATGTTACACACATCCAGTCTCCTAGTACAGATCTGAAGACTAGGTACATGCATACTCGTGTTTCCCTTTCAGTGAACGCAGGTAATGAAAATGAAACCACAGTACACATGTGCACAGTCCTTCCAAATGAATGTTACTGCAACGTTTTCTTACAGCGTCTTTGAGACATTTACTGAAAATGTTACCTGTAACATTTTAATGCTTTTTAAAGTATGCAAACATTATTGCAACATTTGTGCAACGTTGTTTAAATATAAAATTGTTAGGTGGCTTTAAAGTGTGTCGCCTATCCCTGTCCAGTTTGTTCTGGATCAGTGCATTTAGGGAAAATGGCTTTTTGAAAGCCTCAGCACTGCCTTTAGAGGATGAAAAAAGACAGAGTTGTGAGAATTAAGCCGTTCCCTGAGACATAATAACACAGCAGATGTTCCTCTTTCCCACAGTACTAAAAAGTATCCCAGAGATTAGCTGTAACCTGGTGTAATGAATTTACACACTCGTTTATGAAAGCGTGTCTGTGTTGCTGTGTGTGTATATACACTATATTTGTGACTGTGTATTTACATGCATATTTTTGTGTGTAAATGCATATGTAACCAAAGCAACATGTCATATTTCTCCAATACAGTACATCATTTCTTAAGTAAAAGTAATGTTAATTAAAAAAAATCTAAAACACAAACACTCACCTTCTCAGTATTTTCGCTTTATTTATTTATTTTCTGTGATCGTGTAAAACTCTGACATCTTTTCATCTTATGCACTTAATCAGCCTCTATTCTCACTTTAAACTATTATATACTTCATTAAACTCTGAGCAATTAACCCGAAGTCAAGTGTAGTTGAAGAGAATACTAACAGACCTGCCTTCCTGTGCAGAGCTTGTGAGGACAGACTACACATGATTGCACTGCTTCACAATGTCCTCCTCTCAGCCAGATTTGCCCTCTGGGCTGTACGGATCCGTCTGTAGCTAGAGTTACAGTAATTCTTGTGATTATTCCAAAAGAAGTAGTGCTGATGGCGGTGCATGCATTAGAGTGATGATCAGCAATCCTCAGTGGCTATGTAGTGAGTATTGACTGGCGTCCGTTATTGCTTAGGCTAATTATACATGATGGTTGTGTGAAGCATATAAAAAGAGGTTGGATGGCTGGATGTATGATCTACTACACATCCTAACTGGCCCTCTCTTGTCTGTTTTTTTTTGTGCTTTAATTACAATAAATATGGTAAATACAATTAAAAAATAGCTTACAGTTGATTGATCTCGTATATACACTGGAATAAGCCTGGAGAACACCTTTTCTCTATACTGTTATTAATGTCACCACCTCATTCTGAATATAATGTGGCTGCTGTTCCATGATTCCCCACTTGTCTTTTCCCAGAGGTCTTTATCTCATATGCTTGATAAAGGTGATTTGAAGGTCACTTTGTTCTCCATTTTTCTTCAGTTCCATAGGATTTTGCCTTCCGCGTAAAGACTTTTTGTCCTCATTTTCTTCTCTCCCGTGTTCTTTAGTCCTTCTCAATTTCTCATTATTTTACACTGAACATTACAGTACAGTACAGTCTGAGGCTTTTAAAATGCACTTAAATATCATTTATTTTCAGGCTGAAAATCTGATATAGCATCCCAGAGGATAACTTAATCTGCCATTTAAAGTACATTCTTTTTTTTTTTGCTTAATCAAATTTATATTTTAGGGTGATGATAAAACTCATGAGACACTCGTGGTGCTAAAACACCACTGTATGCGGCATGAAGGAAAGAAATAAGATTCAGCTTTGCACTTTAAATTATTTCTTGGAAATATTTCATAAAAAGTAGGTGAGTGCTTCTCATAATTTTGGTTTCTTTTCTTTTCTTTTTCTTTTTTCTTATGTTTTTCTTTACAGGAACTGCATTCACACATTCACCAAATAAAGAAGTCCACCCATATTGCTCATAACAATATTAAGCAATTATTGAATGAGGTGAAGTATGATATGGAGAATTATTTGCTCTAGTGGGTTTTATTGGCCACGGCAGGTGACACCCTTTGAAATTTGAATAATTCTCCATATATACAAAAGGCAAATTCAATCATTACTTTATTTTTCATTCATTCATTCATTCATTTTCTAAGCCGCTTAATCCTAATTAGGGTTGTGACGCAGGCTAAAGGCGGGGTACACCCTGAACAGCTCGCCAGGCCATTGCAGAGACAACACACACAACCATCCACACACACTCTCATACCTAGGGGCGATTTGGAACAGCCAATTAGCCTACTGTGCAAGCTTTTTGACTGTGGGAGGAAACCGGAGTACCCAGAGGAAAACCATCCAAGCACGGGGAAGAACATGCAAACTCCACACAGAAACACTCGAGCCTGAGAATCGAACCCAGGCCTTCTTGCTCTGAGGCGGACGTGCTAACTCTCTCGCCACCATGCCACCTGTTGTTGTGAGGGGCTGGTCTCAGGACTTGAATACGAACAATTATTTTCTGGGGGGAGTTAGGGATATTGGTATGTGATGTTGGTATGTTGGATGATGGAATTTGTCAGCTTGTAGAAGAACATCAAGAATTAGCTGATGGCTTTCCACCAATCAGAAAATATTTTATTTGAATAATATTCACTAATTGCTATGATTTGTGATGTAGTTTTGACTAATAGGAGATGTGACACATCCTGGGACTTTAAGGTATATTTTTTTATTAGACATTGTGACTATTGCACAGTATATGAGTAAACCTTTTTTACACCAGGTAAACTCTTAAATTCTTTTTTTTCCTTTCTCTCTTTGGATTCTTACTGGAACTTTACACTAATACTTAGAGCTGTTGTCTAGAGCATCATAATCTCTTCATTCTGTACCCAGAAGTCCATGTCTGATATATGTTTCCAATGAACCCAACCATTCCACAGTGTCTGAGTTTCTATTATACTGAATAGGACTTTTTAGCAGATATTTAGAACTCTATTATTATTGGATTAAATCTATCTGTTCCCAGGGATTTTACTAAATAATTCATGCATGGCCTTGCATGTGAGGTGCTTTGAATTCCAAAAAGAGCAGATGTGACATGAATTATAGATGATTTAATAAACAAATTGAAATGACTGTGTGATATTAACTGTGTAGCATTATGTATTACTGCCCCTCTTTGGTTCTGTAGCTTTGA
>JAOUQZ010000010.1:12564190-12566690 GCA_028564935.1 Neosilurus hyrtlii | reverse complement strand
ACATGTAAACTCTGCACAGAAACACATGCACATGAGCCCAGAACTGAAACCCAGGATTTTCTTGCCATGAGGCGGATGTGCTAAACACTAAGCCACCGGGCCACCCCTCCAATCATTAAACAAAAAAGAAAAAAGAAAATGTCTCCCTTCCTCAAATGCACCATCATCACTCTCATACATCACATCATACAGTCACTATAACATAAGGATAGTTTATTAGCTGATCCTCTACTGGGGTCGTACAATCAAAATTTATAGTGATCAGTTATGTAACAGAAGAAGCCAATTACTGACTAACAACAGGGCAACGATATGCAAAATTCAACCAACCAAATTCAACCAACTAGCTGTTGAAACTCTTATAGCATATAGCACGTTACAGCTCAGATTTCAGCAAGAAAACATCCAAAGCAAACCACAGTAAACAAGACATCTGTTGTTCATAACACGCTAGCTATGTAATCAAGATATAAATGATCAAACCTGTCACCTTAATGACTTAATAAATGATCCCATCGCTGAATGTTCTATTTTGCTTGATTTAATAAAGGGCTAAAAAAGAAATGACATCTTACTTTCGCAAGTAGGACTCTGTTATCACAGTTTGTCGGCTGGTGAGTTAGCAGATTATGTACACAATCACTGAAAATTGTTCATGAGCATCAAGGAATTTGCAAGATTTAAATTCATGCAAAACGTATGCAACAGTCCAACAACAATATAGTTTATAATGTCTGTGGATGTGAGTAGAGGAAGTGCATCAGGACCTGTAATCCAGTATCTGGTTGTTGTTGTGCTTAGTTCCTCAATTTATTTCAATGCGGTTAAATTTTTCCTGTTTCTTTTTGTACCTGGATTCCAGATGTTTCTGCAAATTGCAGTGATCCAGTTGTTTCTCTTTATTTTAGTTTTTCGATGGCCTACTAAAAAAACAAATTAAGATTGTTTTCCTTGATTCTGTTTGAATGCTAACACTGCCACTCACACCACCTATGGTGACTTCATGTGCATGGGCAAAATTTTGGACTGAGACAGACAAGATGCTACAGTAACTCACATTCCCCTTTTGAGGTACAAAGTGGTATTACCTGTCTTGTCTCCAGTGCGTGCTGTTTAACATGGTAATTTCAGTAGATATCTCTGCAATCCAGCACATAGGTCTTTTAATGCATTGTCGAAAACTGTGATTTCTTTGCATTCTGTTAATAATTCTAGTTAAATTTTGCTGCGTTGCCATTCCCATTTCGGTTCTCGTTGCTGTCCCCTTTTTGTTTGGGCTATTCCTTAAGAACTGCTGGGTGGATCATTTTAAAATTTTGCTTGTAGATTTCCTATGGGGTCTAGGTGTGCATAGGTGTCATTTTCTCTGTTTGACCTTTGACCTTGTCAAATTTACCATGACCTTATAAATTTTGTCTGGGCTATTTCTTAAGAAGAGGGTTTTTGCCATCTCTGATGGCTATTTTTGAAATGAGAATTGTTACAAATTCTTAGACATTTAATAAATATATACTTATAATATATATTTATATTAAATTATAAATAAAGTCTCTTTAATACAGCTGAGATTGGCTGTATGTGTAGACAACTAAAATGCTTCATAGACTATTTATATATCTTGCTTATTATTAAAATATTACACCTAACTTATCTTGCTTTGGATCATTTGAATCGTACAACAATCAGGGGTCCTTTCATTAGATGTTTTGTGGAAACTCTATGACATTATTATTGGGGACATTATTAAAAGGCTCTGAGTTAGCCAACTTGAAACTGTTCGTCTGTTGCAAGTGTGTGAGATTCTCTATGCATGACGCCACTGCCTTGATCCCATATTTGTGGTGATCAGAATGGAATTAGACAGCAGACCAGGGTACTAACGTCTTCTTAAAGTTTACAGTGTGAAGGTGATGTAACTACAACAAATAATGCTGCATGACCATGTTTGATACCTCTGGGAGTTATACTGTGTGTTTAAGTAACGTCTGTGTGTAGACATGACTACCTCTGTACTCATAATTTCCATAATACCCTCTCATTTATAGGCTTACATAATGATACACTGTGAAAGCCTGCTGTGGTTTGGTACTCATCTTTGTTGAGAGATCTAAACATTAGCCAAAATATGCATTTACATGACAATCATCCAAACCATTTTAAATTGTCACTGTAATCAATGTCACTCTTGACATTCATTCAAGCACATTCCTTGTGCTTTTTATTCTTTCCATTTTAAATTTCTTAATATATACATGTTTTATGTACATAATATATTTGTTATATGTTTTGTTCAAAGTCTATAGAACACTATAGAATAAGTCTATAGAAATTATAGTATATAGATTTAGGCACTGCCTAAAATTGGACCTACCCAGAGATGTCTCTTGATATGTGTCTGAGCCTGGGTTTGCTTTTTATTTATATATGTGTATGTGTGTGTGTGTGTGTGTGTGTGTGTGTGTGTGTGTGTGTGTGTGTGTGTGTGTGTGTGTGTGTGTGT
>JAOUQZ010000010.1:12549695-12561317 GCA_028564935.1 Neosilurus hyrtlii | reverse complement strand
GAGAGAGAGAGAGAGAGAGAGAGAGAGAGAGAGAGAGAGAGAGAGAGAGAGAGCTTCTTTGAGAAGAAATAGTGAGGGGTGACAGTGTGCCAGTGCATGTGAGGAGGAGGGGCTAAAGGGGCTATCCTGAAGTGCAGCAATCGTGGAGGGAGGGGACAGAGGCAAAGGATGAAGAAAGGAGAGCGGATGAGTAGAGGAGATAGGAAGGGAGCAAAGAGGTGTAGTGGTAAATTCTTTGCTTGTGACACAGGACCAGAATGTGTGGGTTGCTTGCCTTTTGTAAAAGTGGGAAGGCGGGAGAGCTGTCCCGGGTGAGGAATGAGCTGTGGGAGGAGAGAGAAAGGGAGGAAAAGACAAGAAAAGGAGGGGAGTGAATGTACCCTAAGTGGGTTTGAACATCTGGAGTTCATAGGAGAAAAGGTATCTGTGGTTTCATAGACCAGATGGGAGGTGGGAATAGAGGGAGGAAACCCAGCAACATGGTTTTTGTTCTTGCGTTCTTTCACTGTAGCTGAAAAGTGTTGGAACAGCCAGTTAGCCTAATGTGCATGTCTTTGGACTTTGCTCAGATACTGGAGTACCCAGAGGAATACCACGCAAGCATGGGGAGAACATGCAAACTGCACACAGAAATGCCCAAGCCCGGGCCTTGAACCCAGGACTTTCTTGGTAGACCACTACATCACTGCTGTATGATATTGATGTATGGCCAGTCATACATAAGGCATGTTTGTATGGGAGAATATCTGTGTGGGGGTGGGGGTGTGATGTTTACCAGGTTGTATCTGCATCCACAGGGGGCTATGCTGAGAACAGGCCAGATGTGAGGCTGATACTACAGATAAAATGATAAAATCTGGCAGCATGAGCAGGCCATGTGGCTCTATGTGCCCCCCAAGTATAACATATAGCACAGCCAACACGTTTCCTGAGGCTTACTACAATACATCCAATACCTTTCACCAATGCAGTTGATGAAATGATTGTAATAGGATTTAGTACTGCATTTAAATTAAATATATAATGTGATATAGACGATGTTAAATTCTGACAGTTCCCAAATCTGTTACCATGCCATTATGTCTCTTCAGAGATGCAGATCATTTCTGTAATGAAATCATACAGTACAAACATATTATAATGACCCGATTCATCTCTAATGCTGCAGGGGAAACAGAGAGATTCCAGTGTATTGGCATCCACATTTTGAATTTTCTTTTTTTTTCCTTCTTCTTTTTTTGGGTGCAGGTGGTTAATGGGAAATTTTGTTCGTGATATTTTGGGTCAGTATTGCGGCACAGAGGCGTAGTGGATAGCACATCTGTCTCACAGCAAGAAAGTTCTGGGTTAGGGTCCAGGGCTCAACGAGGGTGGAGTTTCCATGTTCTTTCCTTGCTTGCATGGGTTTCCTCCGGGTACTCCAACTTAGGCTAATTGGCTGCTCCACAAACTAGCTGTGTGTGTGCGTGTGTGTGTGTGTGTGTGTGTGTGTGTGTGTGTGTGTTGGCCTTTAAATAGGCTGATGAGCTGTTAATGGTGTACCCCGCCTGTGCCCAGAATTCTCTGAGATTGGCTCCAGTCTCCCTGCAACCCTAGTAGGATTAAGCAGTTCAGCAAATGAATGAATAAATTTGGGTCAGTGATAAGCTACAATTCCAGGTGAATAAAAGCAATACCTGCTAAAAAATTTGGCTTGCACACCTCCAAAATCTTGACTAAACTGCGAACAAAAATCTAGAATCCATTATCAATCTTTAATGGAAGATGTTGATACAGCTGGAACCGATTATGCATTATTTCTTCTTAAAGTCCTCTTGTATCTTTTTTATCAGTATTTTTAATCGTCGTTACTTGAACCACATTTTATGATTACTCTAATGGTACACTGCTTGCTTTTTAGTAAACAGCTTCTTGATTTGAAAGAGGCATTTACTACCGACTCAACACCCCCCACCATCCTCAGCTTGTTGTTAATTTACACTAATGGGATAGACTGTGTCTCCTTCTGCTGAATATTATTAGATTCCTCCTTGGATTTAAAACACAAAGGTTTAGGGAAATGATTTAATGTGGTGTGTGTGTGTGTGTGTGTGTGTGTGTGTGTGTGTCTGTATGTGTGTTTGTTTTTAAAAAAAAAACACTGTTCTGTGTTAGTGGCCAGACCCTGCTATGCAGCGTCCTGGAGTTTCATGAAGGTATCTCGATCCACTACAATTACGCTGCAGTGAAATCTTATTCAATCATCACAGTGTTGCTGTGGTATCAGAAATGAACTGCATTATGCACCATGACATACCAGTCCTACTAATAGCTTGCATACTTAGTCAATGAAGGTGAGGTGAGGCATTCAAAGCAAGTACAGAATGTCCTTGCTCCAATGTCAGCTGGTTCTGATTTAGTGATCTTATTGGTGCTCATATTTATTTGTGGACCCTGACTGAATTGTAACCATACCTTTCTGCAAATAAAGAACTCACAGAATTATTTTCTACTAAATTTTATGATTATCATTAATCCTAAGAAAAATAGCGAGTTCTTTAAATAGTTATCAGAATTGTGATTACTGAAAATTATTAATAGACATTACTCGTGAAATACTATCCTTCTGTGCATTCATGGATTTTTCAGTAAGCCACAGCCGTGCGTCTTGCATTTTTGGTCTTTTTCCCAATCAGCCTGAAAGGTTTGTGTTACTAAGGATAGAGTGAGCCCCCTCTGTGTACTGGGCAGGGGTTTTTGTGCTGCGTGGTAGTATACTGTAGGAATGCATGTCCTAGTGAGAAACCATATGCTGCCAAGAGCATTTACATGCAATAAAAATATACATTTTTCTGTCCACTACTCAGTAAGCAATATTTTCTAATTTTTTTTTTTTTTTAACCAAAGAATGTGGTCTTAAGCCCATTTCACAAACACCTCCAAATTTTTTGATGTTCGAATTTTTTGATGTTTAGTGGAGCTGCAACAAAAGGGACTGCATAAGGCTGCATACAGTAGTTGCTTTCACATATAAACTGTGTTGTACATCTGTTGTGGGAAAAATAGGTCAGGTCTGTAAGTCAAATCATGCAAAGTTTTACAAATGTTTCAAATCTAAAATCATCATACAGTACTCTGGCTGTTGTATGTATCCATGATTTGTACATATACTCAACACTGTAGTAAAAGTATTGTGAGTTGACACACAATAGGACAATCATAGGAAAACCATATGATTCTGACCCAAAAAGTATGAAATTCATACGTCTATCATAACACAGCTGTAGGATGTCATAGGGCAGCACACAACAGACCTGGTAAATCAATCTGATGTTGAGAATTACCAACAAGACTCCCGACAAGTGTCTTCCGTCGTAACATGTGTAACAGGAATTTGCCAAGTTTTCTGTCAAGGACCTGTGGTACTGTATACCTGTTGTTTGATGAATATCACAGGTGCTTTTTATATTTTGTGTAATTGATTTCATAATTGATTTCTCTTTCGAATCTTTTTAAATACATTTTTATTTTGCATGTGTCAGATAAATCTATAGTTTGTGTGAAATCCATGAAATGTGTTTGCTCTAAGACAGTAGCTGATTGCATAATAGAAATATTTTTATCTGATATGCTGTACTAAGCCTCCTAATTTGTGAAGGATAATTGTTTACTTTATATTTTGCGTACCTAATATTAGTTCAGATAGTCTACCCACCATAACTACAGCATATGTGTGCACAGTTCCAGATGGGTTACAAGGCTGCAATAGAGGGTGTCCTACAAGCCACTATACACCTTTAATAAATTCCTATAAATTACACAAGAATCTAAGTGTACTCATATTTTTAAATCCAACAAAGTATCCACTACAGTTTTATTTGCTAGACTTGCCATCACGTTCCAACACCTTGAAGACTAGCTGTACATCTCTACATGAGTGCCTTCATTTTATCTAATTCTCCATTTTATTTAAATCTAATTAATCATTCAATCATTTTGTGAACCACTTAATCCTAATTAGGGTCGCGGAGAGGCTGGCGCCCATCTCAGCCGACTCTGGGCGAGGGCGAGGGAAACCCTGGACAGCTCGCCAGGCCATCGCAGGGCCTAAATCGAATTATTTATTTTAATATTATGTAGATGTTGCATTTTCAAATACCGTAGATTAATCATTCATGTGTATTTAGCATGTATGTACTGCAGGATTATTATTTTTCTGATTTTTTTTTTTTTGGGCCAGCATTTTAAAACAAAATGTTTTTTGGTAAAATTGTCATGACATGGAGCATAAACTATAATGAAGTTGATACATGTAATTTATTCCCATCTGTAACAGTGTATACATCCTCAGTAGTTACACTACAGGTTCATGTATAGTACTACACTCTTTAAATAGCTGATGTTTCCAAGACTATGTTTTGTTTAAGATGGCAGAGGAGACGATCAGGCTCTGTGTACATGAAGTAGGGTAGTCAGAGCCAGGAAGTCTATGGTGCAGCCAAACTCCTGCAGAGGGCAGGATTTCACTTTTAAAACATACAGCAAGTGCAAAGAAAATAATGACCTCACTACTCTGGCACTCCATTATCAGCACATTCGGTGGTCCGAAGAGGAGGATCAGAGTGGATGGGGAGGTTGAACTGTATGTGCCTTAACCCTTTCATCATGAAAGTGTACAGTGTATACCTTGTATACTGTAGCTGGAAGTATCAAAGAGTGTGTTTTACAGCGTCAAACATTAATAGATTTAGTATGAGAGGTGCTGGGCTGTTTGGTTTGTCATCAGTTTATGATGTCCTTTGGTGTTGAATTTCGAACAGGAATATTACATGCTTTGATTTATAACTACATTATTTATAAAAGAAACAGAAACTACAGATAAAAAATGCAATTTTTGACTGATTACGACATAGAGTATCAGCTTTATTTTTCTAGACTTTCAATATAGAAGCCTTGTATGGATGCGTATGAAAAGAATGTTAAGTATAAGTTTCTGTTGACTCCAAGTAGCTGAAGTATTTCTTTGGGTTTATGAGAAAAGATGTTTCCTTCCTGCTCCTTGGGAATGACTCACCCCACTCTCACCACTGCCACCTGGTGATAAATACACCCCACCTCCTTCCCCTATCTTCTCTCACAACCCCCTCATAGCATATCATCACACCTCAATCCAACCACTCGTCTTTTTCTCCTCATACTGTAACTGCTCCTCTGGATTCCATAGGATCCTTGGATTTGTATAAATAAATAAATAAATCCGCATTCTTATGATACACAAGTGAAAATGAATCAAATCGATTTCCTAAGGAATTGTGAACTAGAAGAGATTTATTGTGTTGTCAAGCTTTTTGCGCAGTGCGGTAGATTACCCCAGGGATGATTTTTCTTCCACCACCTCCTTGCTTCTACCCCCGGCTACCTCATCCCAGGACAGGAGCAACCAATCACAACCTACATATTTGTTAATTGTCTTACCCTTGTCATCCAAGCACATGCCTTTCACTGGCACCACATTAGCCACTAATGAATATTAAACTTTTTAGACTAATATCCATTACAACTGTGAGATAAGAAAGAGAATTATAGTATTTGATTGGAACACTTAAATTTTACTGGAAATGCATAACACTCAGTATGTGTTCATGGCATGAGAAAAATTTAATTATTGTGTTAGTCCGACTAAAACTGGACATTTTTACAAAACGTGTATAAGTGCTAGATTGTGCTAAATTGACTTTTTCAGACTAGCCTAGATAATGCGATTGGGAATCCTGGCCTAGGTGCTCTGCGCGTGTTCTGTAGTTCTCGCTGTGGGCTTTGACCCAGAAGTAAATGAAGAAGCCGGTGTAATCCAGTAAACAGTAAACAGAGAAAATCAGACAGATCTTGCTGTGCTACCTAAAAGGGTCAAATATTTCAAAATACATGAACAGCAGTAGAACAAATGAACAGTGATGGAAAACAACATAAATCTGTGTTGGTGGAAGTATTTTTACAGACCTACTACAACTCAACAATGAAACAAGTCAACACAACCTAGTTTCTCGCCCAAACTCTGAAACATTTTTATTTTTGTACTACAAGATTTCCAACATGACATTTCACTGTGTTTAAAGTTAAGTACTCTCTCTACCACTGTCAGTTTTTTAAAGTGACACTTTTAATCATCTTAAAGGTTACACTAATTTTTATTTCATTTTCCAAACCACTTTATGCTTTTATTAAGGTCACAGGCAGGCTGTAGCCCATCCTAGCCAACTCTGGGAGAAGGCAGGGTACACCTTAAACAGCTCACCAGACCATGCGGGACCTGGAAGTTATATTTAAAGTTATTAATATTGATTTAATTTAACAGTAACATTTAAAATTTGTTGCAAGAAATGTGAAAAAAAACACCCTATAAATATCATGACTTTATTGTGTTTTTTCATGATATTTACATGATAAAGATGTAAGAAGTGGAGATTGTAATGTAGGATTTGATTCACGTTCACTAAATAGTTGTACATATAAAGAGACATAGTCAATACATATACATAAATCCCTGATTAGTAGAGAGAGAGAGAGAGAGAGAGAGAGAGAGAGAGAGAGCATAGAGAATAGCAGAGATATTTCTGTGCATCTTATTTGTTTAAAAAAAAAAGTAGCAGGTAAATCAGTCACATGTCAACGTGGTAAGAGTTTACTTCCAGTCAATAATTTTGGTCTGTGACATAATTGGTCACCCAGAAAAAGCCCAATACTTTGGCCAATAAATCCATTTCATCTCCGTGCTTGTATATTGAGACAAGGACAGTAGTATAATTAAATGGCCTAGTCAAGCTAAATCCGTAGCTCGACGTAACTGTGCATAGAAACATAGTGAATGGATTTCAGGAGCTACACACAGAGCTAACCTGATTTATGCAGTGTTTTCCAGCTGATTTAGATGCAGGGAAGTGAGGAATGAACGATGGCTATTAGCACTAACTCATATTTCTTTGAAACACTATCCTTTGATTTGTACTTGTCAAAAATGAAGATATCGTTAAACTCTTTACCCCAAGAAGATAAATGTAAAAGCAAAGGTGTGCCAGAAATGTGCAAGTTTCACACATACTGAGTCTAGGTAGTGTGAGAATGGACAAAACATAAATTCGAACTTAAATGCTGTTTCATCTAAAGAATTATCTAATCTGAGGTGTTTACATGTCAAGGAAATTTGCCATTTGTTGACACACACTCTGACATTAACAGGACACAATTAGAGGCTGTCAAGATGGCACTCAATCTGGTATTGCATTCTAAAGCATGGAACAGCAAATAATGACCCACAAGCCAAATCAGCCCATCTCACAAGATTATTTGTTCAACCCGCAAAAATAAGAAACTTTCCTTTTTAATATAATGGATCTGATCACATAAGCAAAATTTAAGCCGCTGTCACAAAAACATTTATGAATTATGAACACGAATTTCACAGAGTTATGACAGAAGGGACTGACGTAGGTTTGGGTGACTTGAATTTGAAAGTTGTGTAGTTGCATTCATAAATAGAATACTGACGTCTGTCTTGGGGCTAATAGGCAGGTCTGTAAGTCAAATTGTACGGTGCTCATATAAAAGTGATACAATTGTTACCAGTACAAAAAAAAAAACGTTGATATTATTTTTGTGATACTCAGTTGATGTTCGACAGTTATATGAATGTTACAGTCTTCATACGTTCAACCTTACAATGCTGTATGATACACGTGGGTTTGGCGTCCCATGGGTTTAGCATAGGGCAAACATAGAATTATTGTAATAAAACCTTATGATTCTGAGTGCATTAGATGACCCAAAAATATATAAATAATCTGAAAATTTTATGTTCAGTGTAATACAGCTGTAGGGCATTGTGAGGCATCAAACATCCGATCTAGGAAATGAAGCTGACAGTGAAATTACCTTATCTTGGTTTGTCTAATGTCATCCCCATGGTGGAGAGTCAGTGACTATATTCTAATAGAGTTCTCTAAGCAGATTTTTTTCTTAACATGAAAAATTTCCAAACCTTTACCTTAACGCTTCACAGCACCTGTAATTTCCAGGTAGTTTCCCATCCAAGAACTAGCCAGGTCCGTCTCGGCTTAGCTTCCAAGATCAGACAGGCTCAGGCATTAACAGGGTGTCTGAAGGGTGAAAACTATCTACAAGTCCAAAAAACTTTTCAATATGCTAAAAACTCCATGACAATTGATGGCATTTTCCATTGCAACTTGTGAATTTTCTTCCAGGTGTCCTGTTGAATACCCATTATGCGATGTATGTGACCTGTACTAATGTTACATTAAACATTTTAAGTTTGTTTTCAGTGGGATTTACATGTAAGTTCATTTATTCATTTTTTAAGCCACTTAATCCTAATTAGGGTTGCGGGTGGATGGCGCCCATCTCAGCCGACTCTAGGTAAGGCAAACACCCTGGACAGCTTAACAGGTCATCGCAAGGCAGCACACATACAACCATTCACACTCACTCCTAGGGGTGATTTGGAACAGCCAATTAACCTAATGTGCATGTTTTTAGACTGTGGGAAGAAACCGGAGTACCCGGAGGAAACCCACGCAAGCACAGGGAGAATATGCAAACTCCACACAGAAACGCCCAAGCCCTGGAATACTATGTGCTAACCACTGCGCCACCATGCCACCTGATTTACACGTAAGTCTAATCTGGAAATCAGTGTGGAGGTGTGCTTCTTGATTTTTTTATTCCACACTGCTCCTGTAGAAACTTCTGACCCGCTCCCTCAGAAAATCAAGAAGATCAATTCCACCCACTGCTGCAGTTATTTTATTATATGTTGTATAATAGGGTAGTTTGTAAGGTTGAATTATGTGAAAGATCAGAGTATGTGGAATAATTATTTCATCATGAACCTCCAATACTTGAAGGAAAACACAATAGTTCCCAGTTCTGGTGCCTGGACTGCCAACAGTATTGCATACCACCTAGTATCAATTTCATCACATACTCTTAGAGTTCAGGTTGATAATTTACATCTAGTGAAGTATGGAGGATATTTGGGTTTGAGTCAGGGGCAAGTAAAATGTCAGATCAAGGTACACTTCTTGATTCTTGGTTCTTGTAAAATTTCTAACTTGAAAAAAAAACACTTTTTAAACTCATTCATATGTTCTTCATCCAAACCAGCTTCTAGTGTATCCAGTTATGCAATCTGTTGTGGTGTTCCCATGGAATTTGAATCATAGTACTGGTTTTATCATAGTGAGGAAGTATAGAGAGGACACAGGGAATCATTATCATCATAATCATCATATCATCATCATCTTCTTCCACTTGATCCGGGGTATCCAGGCAGCAGACTAAGCAGTGAGGTCCAGACATCCCTTTTCCCAGCCACTTCCTACAGCTCCAGTGGAAACTGGGTCGACCCCAGGGTCTCTTCCCAGTTGGACATGCCTGAAACACGACACCAGGGAATCGTTCGTGGGCATTCGAATCAGATACCCAAGCCACCTTAACCGTCCCCTTTCAGTGCAAAGGAGCAGTGGTTCTACTCCGAGCTGCCCCTGATGGCCAAGTTTCTCACCCTATCTCTGAGGGAGAACCCCACCCAAACTTATCTTTGACTATCCAATTCCAGTTAGCCAACATTTCACTCCGGTGAAGCTATGCTCCATAGTAACTTCTTTCTTATTAATATTTATTTGTTTGGTAAGTTAGTTTTTTTGTACACTGCTTTTGGATTTTGTGCTGCTTTTGTTATAAGTTTCGTGAAGTTGTTTGCGTCACCTATGTTATGTTGTGTTATATGTTATGTTAATCCATGCTATGAGTGGCACAGTGATCATTTCCACTTCACAACAAGAAGGTTCTAGGTAGGATCCCCTTTCACACCAAGGGTGTTGTTCTGGAGAATTTACATGTCCTCCAGTTGACACGTGATGTTTTGATCTTTAAAGTCTAAACCTCTACCTTTCTCTACTATTATTAATTTTCTGATAGTTCCACTGTCCGCTTGTAGGTGTAATAATGTTTTGTTGGACCTGCCATACTTGAGCCTCTGTCCACTGAGCTTCAGCCTCTGTATTCTGAGCCTCTCATAATTAGTAATCAACTTTTTAAAGATGGCTGACAGATTCATCAAGCGTTTATGTCGTCTAAATTACAGTCATGACCTCAACTGCATCATTCTTAGCTTGCTCACTTATCTGTCTCTGAAAACAAATTCCCAAGACACTGCTCTCTTGGGGTTCTCAGCTAGATATTTATCTTAATGATAGATGAGAAAGAAAGCACTGTTGAGAGAGGCACAGACATTGAAAAAGTAACCTGATTCTAGGACTATGTCATGTTTAGGACTTATAGAAATATCAAACAACCAAATAAATGGACATTTAACTCTACTTAATGCAGTAAGAATATAAATTATACACACACCTACTGGAAAATTTTATTTTCTTGTGCTTAGATGTATGTGTAATGATTTATGACACATCAGACAAAGGTGTTAAAAGAATTTCTTGTATCTTGTTTGTGTAAAATCAGAAAGAATTTGTTGAAAACGGGAGCATTTTGTGCTTAGTGTTGTAAGTAGAGTTACGATTAAAAATAAATAAAATCGGACTAATAATTCCCCTAAGAGCTATCGATAGACCAGTAGGCACAAAATCTGTCTGCTTCCAAATCAATTCCTTAATTGCTATACAGTGAGGCTGCTATGTAACAGCTGACAGGACAAAAATCTGTTCAGTAGGACCTGTTTCTGTACCCATGAAAACAGAAATCGAAAAAGGGGGAAATATCATTTACCTATTTTTCAGTGCTTCATCTGTGCTTTGACCTTTTACAATTATGTAACTATTGTCACTGCATTAATTGCTTTTGCAAATGTGGTGCAGATAAAAACCTACATATTTCCTGCATTTAAAAGTGACCTATCTTAGCCATATCTGGCCAGAGGCAAAGTAACCATCGCAGGGCAATACAAACACAACCATTTCAAATCACAATCCCATCTAGGGTCAATTTGGCAAACTCCACACAGAAATGCTCTCACTGAGCCAGGGACACGAACCCAGGACCTTCTTGCTGTGAGACGGATGTGCTTACCACAACACCACCATGCAGCCCTGTATGTAAAAGTATTAATATAAAAAACTATTTTTAATCCTGCTGGGGTCGCGGGGAGGCTGGAGCCTATCTCAGCCAACACAGGGCAAAGACAGGGTACACCCTGAACAGCTTGCCAGAATATCGCAGGGCCAACACACACACACACAACCATTCACACTGACATCTACCGACAATTCGGAACAGCCGATTAGCCTAATGTGCATGTCTTTGGACTGTGGGTGGAAACCGAAGTACCTGGAGAAAAGCATGGAAAGAATATGCAAACTCCATACAGAAATGCACTCGCCGAGCCTGGGGCTCGAACCCAGGACCTTCTTGCTGTGAGGCACATGTGCTAACCACTACAGCACCATGCCACGCTGTACTACAGCACCAGGCATTATCCTTGAAAAGAAGGGCGAGAGGATTTACAGTTTGCTGCTGTTTATTGAGTAATACTCTGTTATTCTATAATGGCTTTATATGGTTCAGAGCCACAGATGTTTACGGTCAAGCAAAAAGACTTTTGTACACATGTAA
>JAOUQZ010000010.1:12495128-12519509 GCA_028564935.1 Neosilurus hyrtlii | reverse complement strand
CTGTTAATGTTAATTAAAATAAAACCTACCCCGAAAATAAGCCCTATGGTGTTTTTTGAACCGAAAAAAAAAAAAAATAAGACTGTCTTATTATCGGGGGAAACACGGTAACAGCAGCTTTATGTGGTGTACTGTGAAAACAAGAACCTGCTTTTGTTTTGTTTATTTTGTTTTGTTTTTTTAAATACAATTTTCTTAAAAACTGAATTTAATTTTTTTTTCCAAAGAATGATGTCCTCAGGGATATGGTGGTATGGAACAAAACGAACATTGATAGATATTTCTCCCTTGAACACACTGGAGAGAAACATTTTCATAACCCCTGTTGTAAGTAATAATGAACATGCTGCCATGAGTTTAAAATGACACAAACCACTAATAGAATTATGAATTATAAAATTTGACAAATGACAAATTACAGTTTGACATGATACATAAGAGACCAACAGAGCTATTACATCATTAAATAACACACAAGCCTCACTGTGTTACAATATAAAGTATATCTGGTTTTTTGTGGGTTTTTTTATTGTGGTAATGTCATGATTTAATTTCACATGTTGAACATGTGAAATTGTATCTCACTTCACGAACCAGCCTACTTTATATGTGCCAATATATAAAAATGAAGACAGCACCGACTAAAGATATGGTCTAAAATGTAACATAAGAACTAATTTCTTGTTCAGCTGATTTATACTTTTGATTAGATTTTTGTCTGGGTTGTATTCCAGTGGACATTTTAATATATAAAAAATAAATGTGTAATATCCATCACACTTCTCATTCATTTTTTCCAGAATTTTTTTAGTTTGAAAGTAAGTACTGTACACCCTGCAGTGTTTCAACAGCTTTGGCTTTCAAATGTTTCACATCTAACTTGAGTGTGATCCCTCTTAACCTTTCCCCTCATCTCATCAGTGGTCCCACATACTTCTTCTGACCCAAAGTGCATCCTATTAGTAACAGAAAGAAGCTGCATGTCATTGATGACAGATCTGCCAGCAGATACAGAGTGGCGCCACAGGCTGTTTCCTCTGTCTTCATGACCCTCCCCCTCCAGTTCCAATAAAGGTGTCAAAAGGGAGACCTGTGAAATATGCTGCGTGATCCTAATCTCAGGTTGAGTGAGATGTTTATGTTCTTTGATTTCTTCTTTATAACCTTTTAGAGTGAGAGAGGAAGGCGCATTAAGATGTTAGCAAGGTTAAAAATGTAATATATATATATATATATATGTATGTATATGTGTGTGTGTGTGTGTATATATATATATATGTGTGTGTGTGTGTGTGTGTGTGTGTGTGTGTGTGTGTATTTAGTGAAGTTATTGTCTGTGTGTGGACAACAGCTTGATGATAAATATTGCTCTGGCTATTTTTAAGAAAGGCTTCCTGAGTGAAGGTCACTTTCATGATTAAGGAGATGCAGAAGTGTGTAAAATGTCATCAGGAGCACTGTTACATTTTGGTTTGCCTTTTTGTTATGTTGTACAGTTCCTCTGCTACTTCATAGTGTTAGTCTGTATTGTTATTCTAATGAAGAAAAGTTATTTTATGATCATGTGTCCAGACGTTACACTGAAGCATGCCTGACTCTAAATATAGTCCAACTGAACGGTGCTTTCTATTGTAATTCCATTTGAACACCACCTACGTACCAACGCACAGGCAGGTTTTTTAGATTGCTTGACATCTGTTTTTTAAGGCAAGTATGTAATGACTTCGGCTTGCCGTTTTGGTGCTACTGAAGTCTAGGCACAAACAGCGTTTCTTTTTCTGTCTCCAGAACCGGGTCAAATTTAATGATTCACATTTTAACCTAATGTTTTCCAAAATCTGGAAAGAATAAAATTAGCAGTCCTTGTCCAAAACATACCACCTGAACACACACAACTTTTCAGACAGAATAATTCAGATACATCCAGCAAAAAAATCAAATAAATTTTTTTCTGCAAAATTGGTTGCAATGTGTGGACGAAAACTGGCTTTTTTTGTTCCTTATGTTTTATTCAATTCTGTCGCCGAAGTATCAAATCAAAGTGCAAATAGTAGGGCCTGCAATAAAGATATTACATTAAAAATTATATCCAAAGCAGAAATTCTTGTTTTTCTTATTTTGTGGACTGAGAATCGCACATCAAGTTATGGTTCCGCATGTAACCAGTGGTGTACTCGCCAGTTACATACGGAACTGACCCATTTTTCCTGTGAGGGGTGAGGTTCCAAGTTACATCGTTCACTGTACAATTGAGTGACCTTCTGAAGTGTAGTCAAGCACTAAATAATTTATTTACCAGAAACAAATGGTATGACCATACGTGAATAAATTTGGTGTTGCATATCGTGTGTTACTTGTGTGTATTTATGTTCATGAAGTAATTCTCTCACTGTCTTTGTAACAGTGGTTCATGAATTTATGGTTTATGAATTAAAGTTGGGGTACATTTGAAATTTGGGGATTGTGAATTTTTCACCCCGATGTCACACTTTGTGGTACCAGTTTCAGAGAATGACCCAATGAAATATATAATGGGTAGACAGATGATAGAATGTGCATTTGTGTTTGGGGGTGGGGAATGAGTCTGGTTCAGTGCTGTACAAAATCTTGTCTGAAATATCCACACATCCAAACCTTGCTTGTAGCTCAGTGTGAAACATAAAGAAACTTGAAGTAGGTCATGCAGTAATAACAGAAGCCACCCAAGTTACCGTCTCACAGAGTGCAATACTGGCTACTCAGGACAGAATTATTATACTTCCAGGCTATCAAACTCTATTCATATTTTACTGTTCCTCTGGTGAAAGAAATGGGGGAAAATAAAAACATCTACTGGCTTTTGCAAAACAAACATTTTCATTTGGTTAGGATGTTACAGTCTGATGTACTTGCTTGATGCATTGCAGTATTTTCATTATAGCAAGTGCTACTCATTCAGTTCGAGTCACAGCTCCTCCATCATACCATGAGATACAAATTATAAAAGCACTTGGTTTTTTTTGTTTGTTTGTTTGTTTGTTTTTCTTATAAATGTACTGCAACATAGAAGATAATTTATTTTGCATATTGTTAATGCAAGATTAATGTAATTGACCACAGAGAATTTTTCCTTAACAAACTAAAATTCATTTATGGCAAACATGCCAATAACCTTGGTGCTGATTATAAATCTCCAGCAAGCACAATATATGCAGCCACTTAATGTTTAGATATATCAAGGGAAAATGTAGGCACTAGCCAGACTCAAATAATTAACAAATATGTGCTGAAGGCGAGGTGGAAATCCCTAAATACTTCCCAATAAAGAACTCTGAGTGGACTGTTCAATTCTGTGATATCCACCCAGCCTGAGGTGGATTAAAGTTTAAGTATATACTACATGAAAACATAAGCAAACAGGATTTTTCTTAAATCATGACAGACACATGTGGGCTTTGTGAGAAGGTGCATAACGCTGTGTAACTCATTTACAGATTTGGAATATACTTCATGGAAACATAAAAAAACTAAAATCAGGTTTTAATGTTAATTTGTACATATTATAACCATGGCAGGCAGGTAAGCTCCATGCGCATCATGTATGCTCAGCATTCTCATTCAAATGGAATAAGGGAACAAACCAAAATGAGATTTTTATGGTTTATTTCCATTTTAAAGCGTGATCATATCGCCTGCTCCATGAGTCACCATTTTGATTTAAGCATTACTCACTCGGGATAATGTCTAGTATCTCTGAGATGGCGAGCCGATGAGTTCATGCCTTTTTGTGTAGTATGTACTAATATGGTAAATGTACACTGTGAAGACATGTCTCATGTTTGAAAGGCATGATGTTCTTCATCAGAGACCATTACATTAGTTCACATTTATAGGTTTCTGGGCACCAAAACATGGCACTATACAGGCTCTGACACAGAATAGTGTCAAACTATTCTCAGACAGTCTGCAAAGTTCACAAGAAGGTCACAAAGTGGTCGTTTTGCTTGCAAATTGTTTTTTTTTTCTTTTTCTTTTTTTTTTTTCCCCGCAAGGAAAAGCCACAAAGATTTCCACACAGAAAGTT
The DNA here is from genome assembly GCA_028564935.1 of Neosilurus hyrtlii. NCBI lineage: Eukaryota > Metazoa > Chordata > Actinopteri > Siluriformes > Plotosidae > Neosilurus > Neosilurus hyrtlii. Next base: position 12,515,446 of record JAOUQZ010000010.1, on the reverse strand, counting down.
TGAGACTTGCTGGCATCCAGCATATTCTGTATATCATTTGTATTTCATTCGCATTTTGTTCATGATAAAAACGGTCAAATAGAAATTTAATGGTTTGAGAACAAAACAAGCAAAACGCAATTCACAACAGATTTGATTTTTTTTATAATTTTTTTTTTTTGCCGCAAACCAATTGCAAGTTACTCACTAGTTACTCGCAAAATATTGCTGCGTGACCTTCTCGCGGCTTCCGTGCATATATATATTTAGGCCACAAAATATCCCTCTTACCATATGTACACTCATCTAAATATTAATTGTCTGCGGGATTTTTAAGCAGATTGAATGTAATATTTTTAGATGGTTATCTTGAATCAGTGCTTTAATTAAAAAAAATAAATAAATAATAAATAAATAAAAGGTAATACCAGATGTTGGTTTCACAAGGCCATATTGTGCATATGTGTTTCTTAGGCTTCTTTTGTTCGTCACTCTGTACCAGTCATTCAGTTACTTCTCCGTCTCACAGTAGAAATCAATAACAATTTCATGTCTAAAGCAAGATCAGAATACTTGAATGGAGTTGTTATTCCCTCTCATACCAATACATCATACCTGTAGTCAGTACTGTTCATGCGCCCAACTTGAAATTTCACTTAAGGTTTTAGAAATATGTCTGTTATTTAACGAAGCACAAACAAATGCTGATCATGCTGTGTAATGATCTCACAGGGAGAATGACAGAGTTGTGATGGTTAACTCTGTTTCCATGGATAATGTGGAACACGCGTATGCAGTGCAGCAGCTGCGGAAAAGTGGAAAGAATGCAAAAATAGTAAGTTTTTGTTTGTGTAAAGTGTGTCCTCTTGTACAGCCATTCTTTACCCTGCGTTTACACTGGGGCCATGATCTCAGATTGATTGTGGGGGGTCGTGGAATCGAATCTTGGTCTTGACAAAGTCTCTGGAGATCGTGGACATCGTGACTCCACTGTAAATCCAGGGTAACGTGTGCTAAAACTAAAGATGCCTGACAAAAAAAAAAAAGATTTCTTTTAAATGTTAAAATTCAATGAATGACTGAGCATTGTTCATCTCTTTCTCTGTCCTGCTCAGACCATCAGACGAAAAAGGAAGGTTCAGGTCCCATCAGGGCGTCACGGAGAACGAGAAACGATGTCTGAGCATGATGAAGACGACGATAGCTATGAAGACGAGATCTATGAAGTGCGTAGTGGACGGAGTGGATATGGTGGGGGCGGGGCCTCCGGCCGACGCAGTGCTAGAGGAGAGCGACAAGGCACAAGAAGGGAGCGGGACCGAGAGCGAAGCGCCTCCAGAGACCGGAGTGTGTCTCCACGTTCTGAGCGCCACTCTGTCTCTTCTAACCTGGCTTCCCGTCCAGCCAAGGTCACACTTGTCAAGTCTCGAAAGAATGAAGGTTAGCTTCACAACGTCAGACTCCTCTTTAATTGTATTTGGACCTCATACTAAACAGTGAAGTATGTTGTTAGAGACTAACTAAAAGGAATCCACAGATAAACAAATAATTGTTACTAAATAAACATACTAACATGGCGTGCATGCGTGTTCCTGCTTTTCACTCTCATAAGCAGAATATGGCCTTCGCCTGGCCAGCCACATCTTTGTGAAGGATATCTCTCCTGAGAGTCTGGCTGCCAGAGACGGCAACATCCAGGAGGGGGATGTAGTGCTGAAGGTGAGCGAGCATGACAGCTAGAAATGAGTACTGTGGTAAAATCGGATGAGACGAGGATTGAGATCGCCAGGTGAAGAGAGCATGACATGTGCGAGGGTTTTTTAAGGTTCTGAGAGTAAGGATGTATTTTGATGCTTTTACGTGAACGGCAAGAAAATTTCTATCCTGTGTGCAGACTTAAGTATTCCTTGTTATAATTTGTGTACGATGTCTTGAACATTACCAAGCAAGGTTGAATATACAACCTTGGTCTATAATATTTTGTGTATTTGGTGAGGTTTCAAACGTGTGCACTGATTGATGTTCTTAAAAAGGCCAGAACCATATTTCAGAAAATTTTAGAACATAGTGTTTATTGATATTGAATAATAAAGCAACCTTGGTCTGCAATTTTCCTTCACCCTAATATTCTAACCATTATTTTTATGATTTTTTTTTTGTTTGTGTGTTTGTTTTTGCATTTCTTGCAATATGACATGTTGTGTATAAGATCACCATTATTTTTAGTCTGAGGAACATTGGGTTTACCAGCTTTTAAGAAATTAAAGTGTGGGATTGTTTATTCTTAGTTTAGTGCATGTTGTGTAATATTTGAAGTTCTCCTCACATTCTCTCAATGGTAGCTCCAGTGTAATGACTGCTCAGAGGAAAAACTCTAGGCCTTTCCTAGGTAATGATGCTGGTTATAAAGAAGGAGGTGCCTTCATGTAGTAGTCAATGTTCAGGTGTTATGCAGCAACATGATGCATCATTTTTGCTGCAGCTTTTTCATAATCCCCCTGTAACAAATGTTATGGGTATGCTGGAGTACACAGAGAACGATGCATCCATTTCTTTACCATAATTCATGCCGCTGTTCCTGTTTGCATTTTAGGATCTGAAAATAACTAGCAGTAACCAACTTCATTAAAATTAATGATTATAACAGTGAGTGAGTGCCACCTGCTTAATTGGAGTATGTGCAGAACAAAAGGTCTCCTAACTCCTCTGCACCTCCTCTTATTGCACAGATAAATGGCACGGTGACTGAGAACCTCTCCCTGATAGATGCTAAGAAGTTGATTGAAAGGTCAAAGGGCAAGTTGAAGATGGTCGTACAGAGAGATGAAAGAGCTACGCTGCTCAACATCCCTGATTTGGATGACAGCATCCCCTCAGCCAATGCTTCCGATAGAGATGGTTAGTACTGCTGTTTCTAAGTATGATTTTTAGTTTACAGCATTTAATGTCTTGAATTGATTGTATGAGGTTTTTTTTCTGTGAAACCTAATGTGCTTGTGGTCTCTGGTGACAGATATTTCAGACATCCACTCTGTAGCATCTGATAACTCAAACCGATCACATGACAAGAAGAAGAGCAGCCGCTCTCGCTCCCCAGACCGGCGCTCTGAGCCCTCAGACCATTCCAGACATTCCCCTCCTCAGATCAGCAACGGCAGGTCTGTGCTGTATCTCTGTCTCTTCCTTTCCATCATTTTCTATCCTTCCTGCCTCTGTTTCATACGGCAAGAATGTCAGCGTTTGATTTAATCATTTTATATCAATAATTCAAAAAATCATTTTATATTCAATAAGTTTATCTTTATTCATTTATTGATTATTATTGTTTTTTTTAGTATTGTTTAAATCCTAATTTATGAATATTTATAATCAGAGCCATGCGACTCTTGGTGCACAGAAATCGTCCACTGTAAGTGAATCCATGTGGATTGAAAGCATCCCAACAGATATCTAACTTAAGCACTACCGACTAATTTCACTTTATCATTTGGAGCACTGATGCTATTGCATGGTAGTGTGTACTGATCAGACTAACCTAACTGTGAGCTGACGAACCATTTCTGTTCATTTAAATTTTTTAGTAAAGTGGTTAGTCCCTGCCGTTGGTCTGTCGATATCTGATCCTAAATAAAATATTTCCAAGTGGGACAGGCGTGGGAAGATTAAATATTTCCACACATATGCTCTTTGATGGTTGCTTTTTAGCCTGCTTCTACTTTTCCAGTTTATCATAAGAGGGAGTGTGTGTTTTAAAGTGTTGTGGCAGTTTCTATCCTTCTTTCCCCACTCTCCCTCCCTCTCCTTTTTGCTCTCTCACCCCTTCTTTTCAAGGAAGGATATTTTCAGCTTATCAGTGGTCATGTGTATGTCCTTTAGAAATCTTAGAGATTATATTTTACACACCCAGAAGATGAATAAAATGTTAATGCAATAGAATGATAACATTATTATTAGCGGAGCTTCAAAGCACCGCACTTATGCATATGTCGTAAAGCCATGAGCTGAATTTTTTGTTCTGCCCGTTCTCACGTGCCCACACAGGCAACCGAATTAATAAAGAAAATGTTGGGAAAAATATATCAGGTGCATGTGCAGCCGCCGTCCGAACTGAGCGCACTTGCACTTCGCAGCGTATTTTAAGCTCTAGTTTTAGGCAGTACCTAAGTATTTCTTTTAATAACCAACAAGACAGATGTCCCAGTGCTGTCAGTGCACATGATTTTAATGTTGTTGTTTTTTTTTATCTTAGTATATGCTTGTGCAACATTTAATGTTGGCAGAAACTGAAATTCAGTTCTTCAGTGAGACAGCAGTGGAAAGCTTTGTCTCTAAACAAACCAAAGGTCACGTTTTCTCCAATTTGGTCAACATGCTTTAGTGGTGAGAGTTTTTCCCCCACTTTCTGTTGTATGAAGTATATGAAGATTTTCTAAGTCACTTAATCCTCATTAGTGTTGCAGGAAGGCTGGGGCTCATCTCAGCCAACTCTGGGCGAAGGCAGGGTACACTCTGAACTGCTCGCCAGACCATCGCAGGGCCAGCACTTACACAACCGTTCACATTCACACCTAGGGGGTTATTTGAAAATAAGACAATTAGCCTACTGCGCATGTTTTTGGATGGTTGGAGGAAACCGGATCCCCGGAGGAAACCCACGCAAGAATGGGGAGAACATGCAAATTCCACACAAAACGCCCTAGCCTGGGAATCGAACCCGGGACCTTTTTGTTGTGAAGCAGACGTTCTAACCACTGCGCCACCGTGCTGCCCTTAAACATAAATTCACAATCAATTGTTCTTAGTTACTCAAACGTGACGAGTCTGCTGTCATTTTCTCATCCAGGATTTACTTGTATTCCAAATAAAGCCCAAAGCCACGGAATTATAATGCCAATATTCATTGTATTAAAAAATAAGTAAAAACCTTAGAATGGGGGTCATCACTACACCTACAGAACAGCATTTAGTTGTTTGCAGACTTGTTTGTTTAAATAGTGCACGATTATACTTAATGTCAGAATAATGCCCTTTTATCACTGAGCCACACTAATTGCTGGGAAGAATATTCATCAGCATCATGAATTAAACAGGACCACATGTGGAGTCTGCCTGCATTAAGACAGGAAAAGGGAGAAAAGGAGAGATTTTTTTTATTTTTTTATTGGGCACTCTATAAACACTGCTCTCCATGTGGCCACGATGACATTAAAGGTCATCAAGAATGATGAGGTCAAAGGTCAATAAAGAATGATCACCCTCTGGTTCTCTGTGTCCATGTGCTGATTTTTCAAGGTCCATTTTCTCATTTAGTACTCAGGACCAGTGCACACACTACACCTGGAGAGTCTCTCTCTCTCGTCGTTTTCCTGTCATCCTCTATATCCTCAATCACTCCAGATCAGATGGGCTGGGCTAAATATAGTCCAGCAAAGGAGCAGCAAAACACAGCTGTGACCTTCAAGACTACCTAACTGCTGTAGCCAGGCATTGTCTCTCTCGCGCTCTCTGTCCCCATCGCTCTCTGTCCTCCTCGCTCTTGCTCTTTCCCTGTCTGTCTGTCTCTCTCTCTGTCAATGTTTCTGTCTCTCTCTTTCTCTCTCTTTCTTACAGCAATTGGTCTTTCACAGTAAACAGTGTTTTATTGTGTGTGTGCTCCGTGTAGATAGTGAGGGAATGGCATGTGTTTTTATGGTCTGCCATTCAGGCCAGAAGGCATACATTAATCCTTAAATGTGCTTAGTGGAAGATTCACACCTTATGTTTCTTTACTGCACATATAGCAGTGCTTATTAATATAGACATATGTTAGATATATATGCTTTTTTAATCTTTATGGTGTTTGATATTTGTAGAAGACATTTACTTTAATATACTGGAACTAAGTACATCCAAGTACATCTGGGTCCTAACTCAGAATGTTGTCTGTGTTTGCAGTCACAGGAGTCGTGATGAAGAGCGTATCTCGAAGCCACTCCCCTTGCCTGCTAAAATGGTGGAGGAGACGCATAAAGCACTAGAACAGACTGGGACCAGAGAGGAGAAACAGCTCCCCCCTCTGCCAGGTCAGAGTTCAGATTAGTATCCTGACCCACCTGTCACCGGCATGCTTGTTGCAGTAAAATATACATTAGTTTATATAATAGTTTATATGAATGCAAAATGCTGCAGATAAATACAGTAGGATTTTTTGGTTTCGACACCCTTCCTGTCTATCGACTTGACCCTTTTTAGCAGGGAAGCCACCTTGTGGGGTTTTGTCTAGCCATCTGGCAAATTTTGACTTAGTTATTTGTAATCAACCAGTAAGGTTTTTTGTTTTTTATTTTATCTTAGACCGGAAACAACACAGGCTTCTCCCAAAAGATAATAAGGCTGTGCCACAGCAAAATGTTAATGATTTTGTCCGTGTTAACCATTTCTTTACCATTTTGTTGTGTGTTTTGGGTTGTTGTCGTGCTGAAATGTCCACTGGTGCCCAAGGCCAAGGTTCTCTGCAGACTGCCTGATGTTGTTGAGAATATTGATGTATTGCTCTTTTTTTCATGGTGCCGTTTACTATGATTAGGTTCCCTGGTCCATTGGCGGAAACCCCACCACCCTGTTTGACAGTGGGGATGGTGCTCTTAGGGTTGAAGGCTTCTCCTATTTTATGCCAATTGGAAGATACATCATTGTGGCTAAACAATACAACTTTTGTTTTAGCTGACCATAAAACAGAAGACCAGAAGTCTCCTTTGTCCATTTGAGCATTTGCAAAGGACAAGCAGGCTTTTTGCTGCAGAAAGCTGCTGTTTTTCACCTGTTGAGTTGATTAAAACAGCTGCTCCCAATGAATCAGGGTAATTAGGATGCTTTAAAACAGCTTGGACTATTTTGAATGGTATAGAACTTTGGATTTTCCCTTAGGCTGTGTCAGTCTGCAGAAGGTATGAATAATTTTGGACATGCCACTTTTTGTTTAAATTTAAATAAAAGCGGAGAAATAATTTTTTCCACAGTTATGCCTCTTATACATTGTCTTATCTTTTGGGAGAAGCCTGTGTCATTTCTGGTCAAAATTTTTTTTTACTGGTTGAATAAAAGTAACTTTAGGTCAAAATACTTTGCTGTATATGTGTGCGTTAACATGTTTACTGGTTTTCATAGAGCCAAAGCCTGTGTATGCGCAGCCTGGCCAGCCTGATGTGGATTTGCCTGTCAGTCCAGCAGATGCCCCTGTGCCCAGTGTAGCCCATGATGACAGCATTCTACGGTACATTTTTTTCATCTTCATAATTGTGAACAGAATTGGAAAAAACTTACCACTAAAAATGGATATGAAAGGATTTTTTGTACTCTAACTTGATTTCCCCAGGCCTAGTATGAAGCTGGTAAAGTTTAAAAAAGGTGAGAGTGTAGGGCTGCGGCTGGCTGGAGGCAACGATGTGGGCATTTTTGTGGCTGGTGTGCTGGAGGACAGTCCTGCTGCTAAAGAAGGCCTTGAGGAGGGAGACCAGATACTCAGGGTGAGGCCTCTTGACTGTCTCAACCTATAAGATATAACTGTTAAATTTGTAAATGTGTAGAGACATATTAGTATTCATTATGTACTTGATTTTGGGTGGTCTTTTATCATACCATTCTTGATGATAGCGTATGGGTCTGTTGAATGTTGAGTGGATCTTTTTAGAGTTGAGATTTTATTGTTACTCTTATAAGTTTTGTGATGGCAGCCTTGGTTATATGGGGGCTCTGAGCTCTGCCTTGCTTGCTGTATAAATGCACCTAAACCCTGGCTTGTACCAAAATGCTTTTACTTTCTTGGTGGTTTCCCCAGTAATATGGGCTGTACACTTTTCCGGCTGCCAAAAATTCCTGCTTCCATACTTTTCTCTGAATCCCTTTTGAGAACAATAAACAATGATTTTCTCACATGTACACTTACGTTTTTGGATCTTGTCCAGTTTTTTATGGCTGCTGTATGTTCATTATTTTTGGACTCTAGTTGACCGATCGTTGAACAGGGGTAAACCTTTTGACATTCTCTGCTTAGGTCAATAATGTAGACTTTGCAAACATCATTCGTGAGGAGGCTGTGCTTTTTCTGTTGGATCTGCCAAAAGGGGATGATGTCACCATTCTGGCTCAGAAAAAGAAAGATGGTGAGGATGTTGAGATAATTTACTGTTTTATTCGATTCCCTGTTTTTATTAATCTTTAAATTATCTAGATTAAAAACAGGCATAGCAAAGAATCATTTAAATTTTCTTGGCACATTTCTTCACTGACGCATTTTTCTTTGCTCTCCAGTGTATAGACGAATTGTAGAGTCCGATGTGGGTGACTCATTTTATATCAGAACGCATTTTGAGTATGAAAAAGAGTCACCTTACGGCCTGAGCTTTAATAAAGGCGAGGTGTTCCGTGTAGTCGATACCCTCTATAACGGCAAGCTGGGTTCCTGGCTTGCCATTCGCATTGGCAAGAACCACCAGGAGGTGGAGAGGGGTATCATCCCCAACAAGAACAGGTACTTGGTAATCTAGAGTAAAAGAGTGCAGTTATTTTAATTCATTATGTTACAATCAGTTAAAACATAATACATGTACTATAGCATGTTAGATGGTGGGTACTTTATTTCCTATATATACACACACAAACACACACACACACACACACACACACACACACACACACATATATATATATATATAAAATTAAAGTCAGATATGGACCACCGCGATGTTTTCTGTTTTTCAGAGCGGAACAGCTCTCAAGTGTGCAGTACACACTTCCGAAGACAGCGGGAGGGGACAGGGCAGACTTCTGGAGGTTCCGTGGCCTGAGGAGCTCTAAAAGGAACCTGAGGAAAAGTAGGGAGGATCTCTCTGCTCAGCCTGTCCAGACGAAATTCCCTGCCTATGAGAGAGTAGTACTCAGAGAAGGTGTGTACTTGTTCTAACTGTTATGTGTGGCCTCTTTATTTCTCACTCCCTTCTTTTTTTTTTTTTTTTTTTGCAGAGTATTGATTTATCTTGCAGTATATCTATCTGACTTTGTTTATTTCATCAGTTTTGTATCTGTGTTTTGATGTTTTGGCATTGACCTGTTTTGTTCTTATTGTTACATGATTAGCTGGTTTCCTGAGACCTGTCGTAGTGTTTGGTCCCATTGCTGATGTTGCCAGAGAGAAACTTTCCAGGGAAGAACCAGATATCTTTGAGCTTGCCAGTGAGTGTATTTTATGATGTTATTATACCCTTGGGAACAACTCTAAGTGTTATGCATATACAGTGTATGTCATGTATACAGTATAAACACAGCTGATTTAAACACCTTGTTAAGTGTACCTTTCGTGACCATCTTTTCGTGTTGTCTTCAGAGAGTGAGCCCAGAGATGCAGGCACAGACCAACGCAGCTCTGGAATCATCCGTCTCCATACCATTAAACAGATCATTGATAGAGTGAGTATCTGAGTGCTTAGCACCGCATTTAATATTTAGTTTATTAACTCTGCGCTTTGATTATTTTCTTATGTTTCCGACTTGGGCTGTGTATCCTCTGGTAGGATAAACATGCAGTGTTGGACATCACCCCTAATGCTGTGGACCGTTTGAACTATGCCCAGTGGTACCCCATTGTAGTATTTCTAAACCCAGACAGCAAACAGGGTGTAAAGAATATGAGGACCAGGCTGTGTCCCGAGTCCAGAAAGAGTGCAAGGAAACTGTATGAGCGTGCCCTCAAACTGAGGAAGAACAACCACCATCTTTTCACCAGTATGTGCAAGAATGTGAAAAAAGATTCCAGCAAGATTCAACTATATGAATATTTATTTTATCAGTGATGATTTAAGATTGATGGTACAGTTGATTTCTGTCTTTCTCTAATTAGCCACCATTAATTTGAATAACATGAATGATGGGTGGTATGGAGCTCTGAAAGAGATCATCCAGCAACAGCAGAACCAGCTGGTCTGGGTTTCTGAGGGCAAGGTAAGCCAAACACCACTACATGCTTTACTTCAATGCTAGAATATCGCTAGAATATTTTTTTCCCTAAATAGTTATACCTCTAAATATACTGCCCTGCCATAAACCTTGCCACTTGGATTTAAATGAGCAAATTGGCAAGAGCTTTTGATTGGATAATTTCTGCTGTGATTTTAATCTTAATTGATGCAGTGAATACTTTCTCTTTTCTTACACAACCATAGACCAAAGGATGTCACTGCGTTTTAGAAGGGTCACGTTATTAGCCTGCATCAAGCAAATAAAGCAACTAAAGAGAGGAGATTGCTGAAATGACTAAAATTGGATTTAGGACTATACGATGCATTGTTAAATCCTGGAAGCATAATAATGAACGATTATCTCAACTCAGAAAAAATGTTAACTGACTGTTATTGGAGATCTTAAAACACTTGGTGAAGGTGAAGAATCATAAAAAAATGCTATCATTAATAGTGAAACTAAGAGCATTTCCATACACATTGTGTGATTTAACAGCTGAGATGAAAAAAAAACACTTGTTAGTAAGAATAATTAGAATAAAAGGCTTCAGAGGAGTTAAAGTATACCTTATTCCAGTGCAATGGCCTTGTCGGGGTAAGAAAGGAATCGTCAGAAGGAATCTAAGGCGGGATGGTGGCGCAGTTGTTAGCATGTCCGCTTCACAGCAAGAAGGCCTGGGCTCGATTCCTGGGACCGGGCTTTCTGTGTGGCGTTTTCCCCGTGCTTGCCTAGGTTTCCTCCCACAGTCTAAAAACTTGCACAGTAGGCTGATTGGCTCTTCTAAATTGCCCCTAGGTGTGAGTGTGAATTGTTGCATGTGTGTTGGCCCTGCAATGGTCTGGCAAGCTGTTCTGGGTGTACCCTGCCTTCGCCCAGAGTCAGCTGAGACTCTGCGCGACCCAAATTAGAATTAAGCGGCTTTGAAAATAAAGGAAGGCAGAAGAAGCAATCTGCCTATCATGCATAGTGGCCACAGTGTTGTGATCTGGGGTTACTTTAGTTCAAGTCGGGTGTGGTAATAAAATGAAGTTAGTTGACAGCCTGAATGTACTGAATGACCAGTTAATTGACTCTGAGTTTTACTTCTGGTGACATGGATATTAAATTTGGGCTTAAATAGTGAAAGTGTGGTTCAGGAGTTGTTTTTCATACATGAATTGGCACCACAGTCTTAGTCTTAACCCTAGTGAAAGTATCTGGGATTGAACCAAAGAAACAGCAAAGGCATGCTACAATCAATGCTAAGGGCAGCCCAACAAAACCAAATGGTGCACTTTTTATACCTTATATATACATACCCCCCCCCCCTTTATTTGGAAGTCGTTTTTATTAAAAAAAATTTGTAAAATGCTAACTTTGTTAGGAGTAGAGATGACCTAAGTAACTGAGTGCTGATTAATCTGACTGTTAATTTGTATTAACACCCTGAGCTAGTGCTTAATTTTATTCTTTGTAAGAAATGAAAACTGTGATTTGATAGTAATTTTATTTTATTACTTTTTTGTTGTTCATTTCCTCCTTATTTTTTATAAAAAAATGTTTTTACTGTTTTTATTTTATGTACATTTAGTTTAGTTGAATTTGTATGTTGCTGTCTTCTCCACATTATTATTTCCAGGCTGACGGAGCTCCAGAGGATGACCTAGACATCCATGATGACCGCTTGTCATACCTCTCAGCGCCAGGCAGTGAGTACAGTATGTACAGCACCGACAGCCGGCACACGTCTGATTACGAGGACACCGACACTGAAGGAGGTGCCTACACAGACCAGGAGCTAGATGAGACCCTGAACGATGAGGTGGGTTTACCCACTGAACCTGCAATCACCCGCTCTTCAGAGCCTGTGCGAGAAGATCCACCAGTCATCCAAGATGTACCAGCCTATCCCAGTTACCAGCATGCAGCTCCCCAACCTGAGCCCATGAACCGCATTGATTCTTCAGGATTTAAGGTTCCTGCTCCCCAACAGGTACAGTACACAGGTTTTGCTGTAGTTTGCTCTGTGATAAATCTTCTGTTTATGAGACTTTATCAGATTTTGTTTTCCAGTATTCAGTAGTAGACCTTCTGAACTAGTACATGCACTTGGAATGTGAAATATCTTCGGGATGTTTTTGTGTAATATATTAAAGGTAAATGTATTTAATATGTTAAAGGCCTTATTCAGATGGTATAAGTTTTACAAGGGGCATTTTACAGGGGACATTTAAAAGTACATCTTTTAAAAGTCAGTTTCTTTAGTCATTTCTTATTTGACCTATAGATTATACACTGTCCGGCCAATAAAAAAATTGTAAACTCGAATATGTTGTTGTTCCGCCTTTAGCCTTACAGAACATAATTGTCATGCCATCAGTAAGTTTCAGCAAACTGAAGCAACATAACATTTATTTCCATCTAGTTTTCACTGACATCTTGAATTAATGAGGGAAAAATTGAACCACTCCATAAAGTCTTCTCCAGCACATTATTATTATTATTACAAGGTCAGGACTTTGAGGGGCCAATACATATGTGAAAATGATTCCTCTTGCTTTCTGAATCACTCTTTCATTATTTATATCCGTACCCTCAAGGAAGGAAAAAGTCAATTGATGTGATAACCTGCTCATTCAGTACATTCAGCTCATCAGCGGACTTCATTTTATTGCAACATTAATGTTGCTGAGCCTCGACCTGACCAACTGGAGCAACAATGCCATGGAGATTACATGCTGTGATCGAGGCTAAAGGCTCTCCAAGAAAATATTACAGTGTGTGACTTTTTGTTTGGCTGGACAGTGTATTTAGAAATATAATAAACACTTGGCTATAACTATGTGAGGGAGACTTTAATAAAGGGGACTTTGTGGGTATCTTAATTCACTGAAATACCTTCTGAGTGCGACAGTTTATTAAGTGTGGGGGGTGTGTGTGTGTGTGTGTGTGTGTGTGTGTATATATATATATATATATATATTATTATTATTATTATAGATCTTCACAAAAGAATACCATCTGAACAGTGTGTGAATGTCTTCTATCAGTCGGGTACTTAAATGATTTTTGTAACGTTAAAGACTTTATTTCCTGTTGATGACTACCTTGTGTGCAATAACACTAACAATCTCATTGATTCTTTGGCTCTATTGAGTGTGCTTGATTTAGAAACCTGATGGTGTCATGCATTCATTAAAGACCTACTGTAAAAAAATGTAAAAAAAGAAAGAGAGAAAATCCCACAGAGCAGTTTGTGTGCTTATAGGAATGTGCTTTTGGTGGCGTGTCTATAACCTATGTGCCCCATACTCCACAGCAGGCTGAGGCTGCTGTGGCCCTGCCCTCCCTCCCCCCTGCAGTGGCATCAGTGCCCCCTGCTGTTGAACCCGCCACACCGCTAGCGGGTACGAAATCCAGGGAGCCAACTAGCACCGCACAGGCCGACACACTTTCCCCTCCCGCCCCAGAACCCGAGTCCCAGCTCGATCCTGAGCTTGCTCAGGCCCCAACACACGACCCCCACCAGTCGCTCACGCCCAGCCCACATCCAAAGGTACCACCAGTAGCATCGCCATGAGCTGGACCCAGGCACGGCCCGGTTCAGCACTGCTCGCTCACTCTTTTCAAGCTGCCTGTTTTTTGCACAATGCTATTTCCTTCCACTCCACTGTCTGCATGTGTACTGTGCCCACCCATGTCTGTGCTGTGTGTGCCTCTGCCACCTCAAGAGTATGGGTGACTGGTACACATGCACCTGATGTGTGAGGGGGAAAAGGAAGAGGGCCTGCCACATCTGTGTGTTTCGGGGAAAGAGGCCTCTCACTTTTAGTCTCTTCACTCTCACCTCTCCTACCTCTTGCATGGCTCTTACTATTTAGATTTCTTTAGCTTGTTCTGTCTGTAACAGTAGTAATGACAAGAAGTAGCACATGTGTTGTCATAGAAGTAGAAGCTGCACCACCAAACACTGTAGATGTTGTAGTAGAAAAAGGAATTGCAAATGGAACATTATCTTATTTGCAAGAATGGTTGTCTGTAACTGCATGTCTTTCTAACCTGCAGACAGTATTCATAGTCGTATAACAGAAACTAATGCAATCTGTTCTAGATTTTATCATCTTGAATGTTTTTATTGTAAAAAGAAATGGAAGATGAAGTAGAAAATACATTTACTTTTTCACTCTAAATGCAGAATTTAAAGCATTTTTTACAATTTTACTGTCTTCAGGCTACAGAAAAACCAGTTTGAAAGTAGCTTTTCAGGCATGAATAAGCAGTTAGTGTTCCTCTAAATTTATTTAAGCTGAAGTCTTCCAGTTGGATACATAATGTTCTTTTGGCTATCATTACTGAAAGGCTTCTTATCAAATTATAACGACATGTAGATCTGGATATGTTAAACTAAAATAATCTGCCTGTCAATTGCACAATAACCATAATGTGTGTAGGATGTTTGTTTTGTTTTTTCCTGTACAAGGTTATGTGTAAGTTTGATGGTTGGTCTGTTTTGATAGACCTTTGAACACCTTTTTTCTTTTTGAAAAAAATTGATTAATTTATCTCCTTGTATTTTGGGTCGTCATCCAGGTGAGTTTATAGGCATTAGATCTCTTAGGTGCTCATTTTTTCTCTGTTCTTGTTCTGTTTCCAGCAGATGTATAAGAAGGATCTGTACAGTGTGGATGAGCCTGTTCGAGTTAATCACATGATGAAGCCCCAGCAGCCACAAACTTTAGCACCCCCATCCTCTCTGTCCTACAGCCACCAGCCTGTGTACCAGGACAAACAGCCATACCGCGAGTACGACCACACGCCTTACGGCTATGATGGTGGCAGCTACTCACAACCAAAGCCTCACAACTACAATGCGCACCTGCACTATGACAACCGTGTGCCTCATTATGACGACCAGTGGCCCCAGTATGACCAGCAGCCCTCGACCCAGCCTCCACCTCCTCCTCCTCCAGCTGGGTCAGGCTATCCTCAGGGCCACCAGCCTCCCACTCTGAGCTATGAGTCTCGCTCCCCATATGAGGATGGGCCTATACAGGACTATAGCCCACCTCAGCCTCATTTTGATGAATCTCCTGTGGCTTATGATAACCGACCACCATGGCACGGAAAACCAGGGCCGGTTCGCTATGAGGAACCTCCTCCTCCTCCGCCCCCAGTTGTGTATGATGCCCGCTCTCCATATGAACCAGAACCTCATGGCTTCCCCATCAATAACCCTCGCTCCCCTGATCCCCCAAAGCAGTATTATGGAGATGCTTCTCTAAGACCCCCGTACAACCCAGGGCTCCCAAATCGTGGCTACAAACCAGGGCCACATGAAGCTCAGAATACCGACCCTCCAGTTCCTCCTCCTAAACCTGACGTAGTGCTGTCCCCAGGGGAGCCAATACACTCTGCAACTCCTAAACCATTCCCTCCTCCACCCAGAGAAGATCCAGAGGAGGAGGACCCTGCCATGAAACCCCAGTCTGTTCTCAACAGAGTGAAAATGTTCGAGAACAAGCGCTCTGTGAGTGTGGATAGAGCCAAGGAGGTTGCAGATGTGCCAGGGATCAGGGTAGGACTTTTTCATAATTATAGCAGTTGTTGTTTAGATCTGCTGAGTATAAAAGTCTTACAATTTGGTGTACAGATGAATTATTCTTAGTGCTTGTTAAATCAGGGTCGTTTTCTGATGTAGCCCACAGATTTCCCCAAGCCTGTGATCGCTCCTGGCCCAGTGTCCAAAGCCAACTCTCTTAACAACCTAGAACAGGAGAAACCTGTACATAGGTAACCAAACAAGCTGCTCTATATGCAAACACGCTGCATGACATGATGGTGACTATGTAGCTATTGTCAGGTTTATTCAATGTGATATGCGTATGTGCTTTATTTTTTAGCTAATGTATAAGAATAGGATTCTAGAAGGAAAAAAATATCTTGGTGTCCATTTTAATTTTCCCTATCTTGTCTCTTACATAGGGCTCCAGAACCACAGAAACCCCAGTCTCGATTAGGAGATGAGGTGGTTCGTGCCAACCACTATACCCCTGATGAGGATGAGGAATATTACAGAAAACAGCTGTCCTACTTTGACCGCCGCAACTTTGACAACAAGTCCGTGACACAGCCTGTAGTCAATCGCTTCCACGATTTGGCTAAACCTACACAGCCTCAAATAGGATACCCTTATAACAGGTATAACACATTAGAAATATGTAGTAAATAAGAGACGTTTGAGTGTAGGGGTATGTGATGGTGTATGATGCTAGGATGGCAGTATAGCAGGATAAGGGAATAGTATATGTTTCTTATATATGACAGAATGACTTGTTTTTGTTATATATAGTGTAATGTTACAGTCTTATTCAGTCTTCATTGTATGACGGTATTAACTATGTTACTATGTGACTAACCGTGCTACTCAGGACAGAGTCAGGGGAGAAAGTGAGCCCCGTGGATAAGAGATTTGAGCCAGTCCCCCAGGTTAATACTACACCGAATCCTTATGGTCAGTCAGGCCCTGTTGTCCCACCCACATCCCTGCCCAAACTCAGCAGTACAGAGGGTAAGACTTCACACTCACACACTGACACACATTTTTTTAAGCAGTGCAGTATTTAGACTTGAAGTGTACCACATTGCCACTTCCTGTATCTTTATCTGTTGACTGCACCACAGACCATGCAACATCAATTCAATTTCAATTCAATTCAAGTTTTATTGTCACATACAAATTATACACAGTACAATATGTAGTGAAATGCTTAGTACGACTGTCCAAATGTAAAGAATAAACTATCAAGCAGCAAGAACAATAATTAAAATTTTTGAAGAAAAACTTTACACGGAAAATAAGTTTGTTTTTTTTTTTGTTTGTTTTTTAATAAACCAAAAAAAAAAAAAAAAAAACATTTTAAAGGATTTAGGTCAGCTTTAGGTCATCATATGACATGCCACTCGTAGGAGCACCTTTGCACAGCATCAGACCTGGCAATATATAATGAAAGAGGACAATGATGAGTTCACCTGTGGCTGAACCAGATGTAATTTGTGATTTTGATCTTGAGGTCCTGATAAGAAGAAGAATCTGCAAACAAAATAAGATGATTCTGTTTCCCAGCATTAAAACAGACTGATACTCTTGCAAATAAATAAATAAATCTGTTCACTTATTCAGAATGTTTTTCTCTCTCTTAATTCACAGTAAACTCTCTCCCAGATCCTCACAGTTCCCCCAAAGGCAAACCTGATTTATCCACTCTTCGCCCTCCTACCCGCGATGACCCGGTCCAAAGCAACTACCTTCCCCAAAAGTCTCCAGTTAATGGCACTGACATCCCACCCAAGACTTTGAGTGTCCCTGCTCCCACCAGTTACAACCGCTATGCTCCAAAGCCTTACACGAGCACCGCACGGCCCTTTGAGCGCAAGTTTGAGAGCCCTAAATTCAACCACAACCTCTTGCCCAATGATACCCAGGCCAAGCCAGTTGTGAACAAAAACCCCAAAACCCATCTTTCACCTCAACCTCTGGACACAGATAGTGGCGTGGACACGTTCACGCGTACTATGGACAACAGGCCAAAATATCAGCACAACAATGTCAACGCTGTCCCCAAAGCTATCCCTGTCAGGTAAAACGCCTCACCATATGCTCCTCATTACCACTTTTCTGCATGGGACTCTTTATCACTTTCAGCACGGAGTAAATGATCCCTTTCCCTTTTAGCCCCAATGCACTGGATGATGACGATGATGAGGGACACACTGTGGTTGCCACTGCACAGGGTGTTTTTAATTCTAACGGCGGTGTGTTGAGCTCAATTGAGACGGGTGTGAGTATTATCATCCCCCAGGGAGCCATTCCTGAAAGCGTGGAGCAGGAGATCTACTTTAAAGTGTGCAGAGACAACAGCATCCTGCCTCCACTGGACAAAGAGAAAGGTTTGTGTCCTTGCTTATGACTACATGACAAGCAGTATTTCATTCTACTTAAGTCATTCTTGATATCTTGTTACATAATTAATGCTAAAGTATTTAAAGTGTTTATAGAAGAATAAATTGATCCTGATGCACTTTGTTGATATAATGCCTGTGGGAAAACATCAGACAATTTGAAGCCTCATTCACTTGTATGTGTTCATGCAGGCGAAACTCTGCTCAGCCCCCTGGTCATGTGTGGGCCTCATGGTCTGAAGTTCCTGAAGCCAGTGGAGCTGCGCCTACCACACTGTGCGTCCATGACCCCTGATGGTTGGTCTTTTGCTCTAAAATCCTCCGACTCCTCGTCGGGTACGCTGTCCTTTCTCTGGCTTTCTGGGTTTCTTTGGGTCTTGTGATTGGTGATTAGTAGGGATGTATCAATCTAATAGTGTATTAGTTTAGACTGATAGTGGCCTGTATTTGTATTTATTCAGATAGTTTCTGGTGTTGATGGAGGTGCTTGAGTATGTTATTGAACTGGCGTGCTATCTAGGTTATGTAGGTAATGTTTAACTGTAGCAATGATAACTTTGCTACAGAGTTACCCAAATAGCTCTGAAAGTGTGTTTTGCACTTGCCTTTTTTATTTTTAAGTTTTGTTTTTTTTAATATACCATGTTTTATGAAACATTTCCTGTGTAATTCTATAGATTCTTGGTCATTTTGAGAAAAGTGGGGTTAAAATTATCAACCCTGGATTTAAGCTTCAGTTATTTAAATACTGATATTAGGGTTTGATTAGTGGTTATATGGCCATACATTTTGGGGCATGTGTTATATAATTTCCATTATTTGTTTGTTTTCATTGGGAATACTGATCAAATTGGCACAGCTGTGTTCCAATTTGTACATAAACCTAGCGAGTTGATTCAATCATACGATAAAGTATGTCCCATAGAATCATTCTTTCATTTGTTTTATGAACTGCTTAATCCTAATTAGGGTCACAGGGAGGCTGGGAACCATCTCAGTTGACACACGCTGACAGCAACCCAGTGGCCTACGAATGACAGCAATGGTTCTTTAACGTGCCTCTCACCACAGACTGTGAGAGACATGGCTGGCCTTTGATAACCCAGTTATCTGCACTGGGGGTATTGTGGGGCTAGAACCCCTGACTTTGGGATCAGTAAACCTACATCCTACCACCAGGCCACCACTGCATATATATATATATATATAATCTCAAAATGACCAAGATGTGACTTGCTAGGTTTTTCCAGACCAGTGCAGATTCAGCTGGCATGTTCCATTAGAAATCATATGACCTAAATAACTGAATCTGGTAGGTTGCTGATACTTACTAGTTTTTGCCTGGCTATGAGTATGCAAATGTGAGACTTACTAGGTTTTTTCCAGACCAGGGCAGGGCTGCTAGGATGCTGCTGGAAGGTGCTGGAAGCACAGTGGATTGCAAAAGTTGGGGGGAAAAAAGAATGTAATTTTTTTAAGAAATGCAAGGCATAATGTACTTACCAATCAGGTCTCAAGTTGGCAAGCAAGTGATGTATTTATTTTGAATTGAAACTATCTCTGTTGAATTTTAACTAAAATCTGGTGTATAAGGTTGATATGTTATTGCGTTTGAGTTTTGTGTAAGCAATGTAGTTAACCACATGAGTGAATGGAGAAGTATGTATAATATTACAATGTACCAGCTCAAAGGACCAACACAGTCACCCCTTTTGTCTGAAATTGTGAATCATGTGATGCTAATTGACTCAACACTGCGTGTGCACATTACGGCATGCTCATGATGTTTTGCATAGTTCAGTATCAAAGACTTTCAGATAGTATAGGCTCTGTTTTGGCTATCAGTTTATGCACAGGGCATTTGTCTCAGTATTGAATAAAATTTTTCATAAATAGGGTTGATACATCCCTGGTGAATATGGTACTGATTCTGCTTGCTTGTCAACAAGCTTTCGCTTTCTGTTTCCATCTCTATTAAATTCTTCTGCTCTTTCACAAGATGCTTGCAGAGCGGGTCTGAAAGAAATATTTATATTATAATAGTATAATAAATATATCTGCCGTACCAACTTCCACTACTTTAATAATTTAAATCATGGGTTTTCAAACTTTTGTGGCAGGGGACCTCTTTAACTGTTAAAATAAATTCCACTGACCCCCTCAGTATGGGTATTAGATACTATTCCGATATTACGCTCATTATTAGGCTGGAGCACTGAAGGTGCAAAGAATCTATCGTTTTTGAAGGAGTTATCGTTTTTATTCTGACATGGAATGCATTTTTGACCAATTTACAATGCTCAAAAACGTGTGTGTGTGTGCGTGTGTGTATATATGTGTGTGTGTATATATATATATATATATATATATATATACACACACACACACACACACACACACGCAGTGCT
>JAOUQZ010000010.1:12425150-12439819 GCA_028564935.1 Neosilurus hyrtlii | reverse complement strand
GGTGCTGGGTTTGAGTCCTGGACTCAGCAAGGGCATGTTTGTATGGAGTTTGCATGTTCTGCCCGTGTGTATGTGGGCTTCCTCCAGGTACTCCGGTTTCCTCCCACAGTCCAAAGACATTCACAATAGGCTAATTGTCTGTTCCCAATTGCAGCTGTAAAACCGGTCATCCAACAAAGAAAGAAATAAAACATGACAGGAAATGTGGTTGTTGGAAAAGTAACAATGAGATGGTGTGATGCTGTCCTGAAGTTGATTATCTTCCAGAAATGGTGTGGTGTGAAGTGTTTTATTTGTCTTATACTACAGCAGTTTCCCAGTTATTCATTTCTTTGGTAATTAACAAACGTGCTGTAATTTAATGTTGTAGAACGTCTACAAATCTTAATTGGTTGAGGGTCTGCCATGCAAGTCCCTGATGTCCCTGAGATCACAAGTTCAGGTCCATGTTAAAGCACGTGCTACCCATGGCCGGGAGCCAGGGAAGGAATGGCATATGCTCGCTTCCCTGTCACTTAAGCAATCACTGGCCAATCATAGTTTGTGAGCTCATGCATACAATGGGGTGGAGAGCTTTCCTCTGACATGTGGTATACTATCCCAAATATGCATGTGCAGTAGCTTGAAATTGTGGATGGCTGGCATCACGTGTATTGCTTGTCCCCACCCCAAGCCCTTACTGGTTGGTGGTGGTCGTGTGATAGAGAAGCATACTTAAGAGTGGAAATTGGCTATGACTAAATTGGGGGAGGAAATGGGGGCGTGGATAGGGCAATTCAAATTCTTTAGAATAGAGCATTGAAATGTGTTCTGGTATTAACTGAAGAAATCTAAGTCTATAGACCGAATAGATGGTCTAGATTTTCATAATATTTTTAAAAAATAGTTGATAGTTAATCCACTTATTGGACTGGTAACAGTCTTTAGATGGTCTGCTGACTGTATGTGGTCTACAATTTACATATAATCGACATGTACAGAGATGTCTTTTTATTTAAATCCAGTGTTAGCTAAATGCATAAAATTCACACACAAGTATAATCCTTTTTTTTTTTTTTTCTTTTTCTGACAGGTATTGTTGGCTGAGACATGTGCCAAATGTGAACGCTATATCGGAACCGAAGGAGGAGGGATGGATCAATCCATATCTTTCCTTGCTGAAGAGGGAACTGTAATATATTTCACTGTCATCATTATGTGTATAAGTGTAAAGTACAGCTTTACACACCTCTTACATTTTCAAAGGCACGCTTTGTATTTAACAACATTCTGCAGTAGTGCATCTGAAACCTGCGTGTTCTTTACTTTCTAGAAGATCTAATTTGACGACGACTTGGTTGGTTTCTTTATATATGTTTTCTGAATGTGTGTTGTCTTAACATGGTATTCACTTAAGGCTAAACTGATTGAGTTCAGTCCCCTGAGGAGCACAGATGTGAAGCTTCCAGATGGTGCTGTCTTTGTCATTGCTAACAGTTGTGTGGAGATGAACAAGGCAGCCACGTCACACTTCAACATTAGAGTGGTGGAATGCCGCATTGCTACGAAGGTGAGGATCATATTCCATTTTAGTATATACTGCATGGTAAAGTCTGTTGGACCTTTATACCTAAGCCTACTGGCTCATCAGGCAGAGCTTATCTGTGGTTTTCTTAGTGTGAAGTGACTAGGAGTTCAACTCCTAGTTCTGGATGGGACGCTAATTCATTGCAGGTTATCTTCCCATTTTTACTGGTACCCATTTATACTGGACAGTGCTTGTGGTTAAGACCTTGCTCAGGGGTCTTAGCATGGTGGGGATCCAACGGGGATTCGAACCCAAAATTTCTCAATCATGAGTTCAACACCCCAACCACTACACCACCGATGCCACAGTATACTTCATGGGAACAGTGCAATCTGATTGCTTCACTATCTCCGATTATCAGAATCAGAGTACTTTATTTATCCCAGAGGAAATTGTGCACACAGTTGTTCCATACCAAGTAAAGAATAAGATAGTCTTAGTATAAGAAAAATGACAAATATCTATCTATATATCTTATATCTATGTGTGTGTGTATATATGTATATACACATACACGCTCTGGGTCTGGAATGAGGTCTTGGAGGAGATCAAGTACTCAGGGTCTTGTTCATGAGTGAGGGAAAGATGAAGCAAGAGATTGACAGGCGGAACGGTGCAGCCTCTGTTCTCCGTCATAGTTAAAGAGGGAGCTGAACTGGAAGGAAAAGCTCTCAATTTACCAGTCAGTTTACGTTCCTACCCTCACCTATGGTCACGAGCTTTGGGTAGCGATCGAAAGGACAAGATCGCGAATACAATCGGCTGAAATGAGCTTCCTTTACAGGGTGGCAGAGCTCTCCCTTAGAGATAGGGTGAGAAGTTCTGTCATCCGGGAGGAGCTCGGAGTAGAACTTCTGCTCTTGTGTGTTGAGGAGCCAATTAAAGTAGCTTGTTGATCTGATTAGAATGCCTCCGGAACGCCTCCCGGGTGTGGTGTTTCGAGCATGGCCTACCAGAAAGAGACCCCGGGGTTGACCCAGAACACACTGGAGGGACTATGTCTCTCGGCTGGGTTGGGAACGCATCGGCGCCCCCCCGGAAGAGCTGAAGGAAGTGGCTGGGGAGAGGGACATCAGGACCTCACTGCTTGGGCTTCTGCCCCCACAACCCAACCCCAGATTAAGCGGATGAAGATATATAGGTATAGAATTCTAAGTTACTAATATCTATATAAACAGATACAGAATGAATTCTTTCAGTGAGTAATTATCAGTATGATAAACAGTAGAATGTAAATGTAGTGCAAAATGCAAGTGTATAACAGTGGATGTTATTGCTATATGGAGGAGTTGTACAGTTTAATGGCCATAAGTAGGAATGGTTTTCTGTGCTGTTCAGTGGTGCGTTTAGGTGGTATCAGGCTCTCATTGAACATGTTTCTGTAACTGGTCAGTCTTTAATTTGGGCATTTGCCTCTCCGAATTAAAAATCATTAAAATAGGTGGCAATATCATGATCACAATTTATAATGGAAAAATAAACCATAAACTCTAATTTTTGTTTGTTTTTCCTCCTGTTTCTCATAGTGTCTATAATAAAAACACCTTAACAGAGTATGGTTTTCCTTCACTTTTGAACAAGTACACTTAACAGTCCAGAAAAGATGCAGTTTGCTACAACAGAGCTATTAGTCAGCACAAAGCACAGAGCTCACCTGACCTGCCTCAGTGTCATGGTTAAAATATGTAAATATAAACTATAAAAATCTCAATTTAGTTTGCTCTTCATTGTTTCCACATTGTATATACTAATAGTCTTAAAGAGAGATTCTATATTGTGACAACATAAAGAGAGTTAAAGAGATACAGGCTTGCATATGCGCTTAAACTCACCTGTGTTTCTCATCATTTAAGAAAATGTAAAAGAAAATAAATCAATCGTGAAAAATTTCACTTTGGTTTGCTTTTTTGCTTCTGTTCCCATGTAGTATATGTTTCAACAATTTTGCTCCTAAGGCTCAGTGAATGTCGCTGAATTGAATAGTCCCAGCAACATCCACCACGCCTTTGGTGCATAATTGTTAATTATCCACTTCACAAGCTAATAAAGCAAGCAAAATAATGGACAAGAATACATGTCACGGTCACTGATTCTGGAAACCTAAAAATGTAATAAACTGTAGTGTTGTCATCACATTTTTTAAGGTAAAAAAAGCACTTTTTAACACTTTGAATGAGTTTCTAATCATGACCACTGTGATGAAGCAGATATCATCACTGTCATGCTTTAGTTTTCTCTTATTATATCCTTATGTATTATATACTACAACTCTGTGTTTAGAAAGACATTGATATAGGGCTTAATTTTTCTTCTGTTTCCACATAGTATATATTTAAACAGATATTTTCCTCAGTTTTGGTGGATATCAGTGAATGGTTCCATCGTCGCTCTGTTTCGGGGACCATTTAGCGATATTCACCTTGCCTTTGGTAAATAATTGTTCTTTATTTTTTGTTAAAAGGATAGTAGGTCTTTGATTAGCTAACTGTACCTTTAAAAGTAAATGAGCTATATGTACATACTGTAGATTTGAAGAAATCCTTAAAATATATTATAAAACGAGGAGGTCCAAGAGGAATCTCGTTCACTCTGTTCACAGATACTTGCTAAGGTCAAAGGTCTGGAGTGGAGTAGCCTGCAGAAGTTGGGAGAACTGCAAACACAACTGGGCTCGAGTCTGGACAAGATGCTAGATTTGGTGGATGAAGTCTTACACCCTGAGCCCTATAGCAGAGAAGAAATTTGTAAGATTCTGGGAATCACCATTCAGCAGCTGTGTGACAATATCCTCAGTGCTAACACACAGAATGGTAAGTGCATAGAGTACCTATACAGAATATAAAAATCTGGACCATGTGGTTTGTCCACTTATATGTAAATGGATCAAATGCAGTAATCTCTGTTTCTGCGCTAACTCCAGTGGCCAACTTTAGACTGTTCCAGCGAGCCAGGCACGTGTACAGTGAAGCGGCACGTGTACTGCAGTTCAAGGCTGTGTGTGATTCTGCACCTGCTGATGCTGTGGTGCAGCTTGGAGAGCTTATGAACCAAAGCCATACTAGCTGCAGAGACTTGTATGAGTGTAGCTGCACAGAGCTGGACCAGTTGGTGGACATTTGTCGGTGAGTGAGAGGAAAACTGCTTACACTAACTCATCACTCTTCTCACTCATTTGCTTGTGGTTATGGGGAAACTGGTGCCTATCTCGACTGACACTGGGCATAGGTGGGGTACACCATGAACTGCTTGTTCATACCATCGAGGGCAACCCACACAACCATTTACAGTCACACTCCCACCTAGGGTCAATTTGGAACGGCCACAGCCTAATATGCATGTCTTTTGACGATGGGAGAAAACCGGAATACCCGGAGGAAACCCACGCAAGCACAGAAAGAACATGCAAACTCCACACTGAAACGCCCCGAACCCAGGACCTTCTTGTTTGAAAAAGTGCTTACTTTACCTTTAAAAACATGAAATCCATATTGTGTAGCTTTCTTGATATCGGACTGCACCATTCCCGTGTCACGTTTATACTAAATTCTATTCTATCTATATATTATACTAAATTTGGTTCCATCTACCCTCTTCTTTACACATGATTAAGGTAAATCTATGATTAGCTACTGATGCTGTGAGTGACAGGAGAAAGAGTGCCTCACTCCACCCACCCAGAGAGTCCCAACCACAAACACCTGCCATTATCAGGATTTATGTACCTGCAATCACTTAATAATAGAGTGAAATACTTTTCTGTTACAGCAGTCAAGAACCATTTTTAGAAATGAAATCTTAGCATTTGACTCATTTATGTTTAAAAAGACTGGAATGTTGACATGATGTTGTAACATGGTGTTCTTCACAGAGAGGCAGGTGCAGTGGGTTCCAGGTTAACAGGCGCTGGATGGGGAGGCTGTGCTGTTTCCATGGTACCCACTGAAAAGACGGATTCTTTTCTCCGGACAGTGAAGGAGCGCTACTACATGCCTGATGCTCGACGAGCAGCTCTGGTAAAGCAGAGCCTTTTTGTAACGAGGCCAGGGGGAGGAGCAGCTATTTTCACAGAAGAAAAAAACTGAGGGAGATGTCTTTTTTCCAGAGTTTTCAAACAGTCGATTTTAATGGTTCTAATCTTTGCCCTAAAGCAATGGGAAAAGGGACATGTATACCCCATTTCTTGCTTGTAGGTCTGAATCAATATAATTTAATCTGTCTAAATTGTATACTGATTAAAAAAGATTGTGGAAGATTCCTGTGTTACCTGATGTGCTGTTTATGCATCTGTATGAACAAGGAACATAAGCTGTTGTTTGGTTGCCATGGTATCCTAACTAACTCTCTCAAAATGTCACTCTCAACATGAATGTACTCCATGTGTGCATTCTGTGCGCACACTAAAGTTCATAAACTCTTAAGTAAACAGATCACGATCAAGAAGAGACCAGCTCAGAACGGATATTTTATGTCATATAAAAAGTAAAATTAATTGTATAAAATCCATGCACAGAAAATAAAAGTGATAAACAATTTGCATGGTCTTCATTGACAAAATTCACAGCAGGAAATTCTTATACATTCTTAACTTAAGTAACATTCGTTTAAGTGAGGCAAACTGTACATCCATATAAACAAAACTCCCTATAATTTAAAATAAATACATAAAAAACATACATATCAGTGTAACATAAAGTATTAATTTAAACATGATTCTGTATATCTGCAGAGTTTGTAACATGGAACAAAACAAAAGGCCTTGATGGCAGGGGGATAAATACTGGAAAAACTCAAAAATATACTTCTTTTACTGAGAGTCAAATCAAAAAGGCACAGATATTTCCTTTTGTTAAAAAAAGGACAGTGAAACGAATGCCCGATTATTCACCCTTTCTGCAGACAGTGTAGTTACTGAACACAGGAAAAGCTGTTGGTGGAGGGGGATGAAAGGCACAGCTGTGCAGCCTCTGAACCTCTAACCTTATTCTTCTGCACTTTTGCTCTTTACATCATTCTGTGGTCTGCATGCAAGCCTGATCCCAACTACAACATGGTATATGGACACTAGAGAGGTATAATGAGATATAAACAGTGAATGCACATGTAGTTATATTCTTTAAAAACAGTTGTGCGGCTAAGCTCTTCATTTCCTTGATGTCAGAACCGAGAGTATCAGCCCATGCTGCGCTCTAGGAATGCTAATAATAACTCGCAAGCAATCTAGATTTCTAGTCTAAAACTTACACTGCACAATTTATAATAAATCAGGAACATTATAGAAAGGTCATAGGTAATTTCTGTTTACTAAGGATTGATGAGTTGCTCTTAAGGTCTTTTAAGCGAAATATGCTACATGTGCATATGTATATTTCAAATCAGTTTAAAAAGTTGGAAATGAATCAAAATCGAGCAGTGGAACAAGTTGCTGATTAAGCATTACAAGTATTCAGGTAGAGGTATTAATTGTATCAGTATGTGCAAACTCTTTCAACTGTCTTGAACTCCACTTCTCCACTGTGAGTATGAGAGCAATGTGCCATTCATGTCCTTTGGACATCATGAATGTGCTGCTATTGGCTGTTCAAACAGGGCAGGACATGAACCAACTGATGGATTTCACCTTTCGTGAATTTCCTACAAAAAGAGCGTATCTAATAATCTAATTTGTAGAGGACTTATGCAACTTGTGGGAGTGATGCTCAGATTCTGAGGTAAGATGTTAATGGAGCTATCACAGGCTAGTTTACATGTAAAATTGTGCTGAGCATATGGAAGATACGTTAATAGTCACTCATCCATTCATTTGCCAAACCACTTAATCCCGGCCAGCACTGAGTGACGATGGGGAACACCCTGAACAGTTTGCCAGACCATCGCAGGGACAACACACACACACATTCACACCTAGGGGGCGATATGCAACAGCCAATTAGCCTAAGACTGTGGAGAATCCAGAGTACCCAGAGAAAATGCACACAAGCACGGGGTGAACATGCAAACTCCACACAGAAACAGCCGAACCTGTTACCCAAACCCAGGACCTTTTTGCTGTGAGGCGGACATGCTAACCACTATGCTGCCATGCCGACCCACACAGAGAATGTGAATACTACCTGACAGAAGCCAGCGGTGGTAGCTCAAGGTCCTACAAGAAGTTATAAACAAGCGGGAAAAAAGGCCATTACCTTAATATCGATAATAATTTACAGCAATTAACTGGAATATTAGCTATCAGTGGAATTCAGGTGGAGACACTTTGCCCAGATGACATGATATGACTGGCTGAAAATGCAAAACATGACAGCCTTGCGGGGGTCAGTAGAGGAGTTATCTCTCCTCTACTGATTGTTTAAACATATGCATTTTTCTGTTTCAGGAAGCTGAAACAGTGATCTTTCCTCCAGTGTGTAAACGATGCATTTTCTTTTCTTTTAAATACCCGGATTGCTTTCAAACCCCTTCTTTCTAATTTTGAAACTATAAGTTACATACAAGTTGGTCATAGTATTGAAACTAATTACAAATATTAGAAATCCTGAAAAGACTGTAGCTGTGTCCCAGTATCTCATATAATTGCATTGACATTTTGCACATGATTAACTCAGTTGCACTGCAGTATCCCAGAAGAATATGAAGGGCTTTGTAGAAATTCTCCAAAATCTGTCACAACATTTCTGCATCCGCATGCTTGCCTCAGTTAGTCAGGGAAATTAAATGAAAACTAAATCGAGTAGAAATTTTTATCATAACAAACAGAGTAGAAAGCTCGTACTCTGAGTCAGCGACTCACAATTTGACTCGAGAAAAAGAGAGAGTTTGCACAAGTGAGTAAATAAGTGAGGAATCTTATCTGTGCTGTATTATCTTTGGAGTCTCTGCTGTGCAATGCTGCTGTTGTTTTAGCGCCACCCCATGTGCATTTCTTCTGTGTGTGACCACCTAGAACTACTCCCCATATAGCAGTATAGCACAGAACACGCCCGGAGCATACTGTACTTTGATATCACACTGGGATGAGAAGAACAATTCAGATTGTAGTCATATATAGTCACATATCTAGCCCAGCCTTTTCACAGAATACCTACATGTTGACCGGGTGCTTCTTCTTGTTTCTGGACATGACTACAGAGAAATCCCCTTACCTTCACCGAGTTAGGGTTTTCAGCTTGCTCTACATTATGTATTGTCTGCCAGTTGCTTAGACTGTGTATAGAATCTCTAGGCTGTGCTTGCTTCCATGTCTGGGGTGCGTTGTAAATCCAGAATATGTAGTCTCTTCAGCGGCTGTTGTATGGTTCATGCCTGTTTCCTTGCTATTCATGTTCTCTATCCAACCGCTACAGCTTTTGCTTCTCTGTGGAGATGCACCAGGGATGGCTGACGTGGAGGACGTGGGGACCTTCATGTTCTTGCCAGAGGTAATGAGCTCTCCATATCCCTGCTGGTGGGCGAAGGCGTAGGCAGAGCGGCGGGAACTGGTCCTGCGCACTCGTCTAAGATTCTGCTCCCGAGGCCCCTGCCTCCTGCTGGCCTGCTGGAGCAAGCGCACCTGTACATGAGAGGACAGCAGTTACGTTTGCACCCTCAGAGCTAAAACACGTGACTTCATTCATTCATTCATTCACTTGCCGAACTGCTTAGTCCTACAAGGGTCGCTAGGAGGCTGGAGCCTATCGCAGCCAATTAAAGGCGGCGCACACCCGAACAGTTTGCCAGACCATCGCAAGGACAACACACACATAGGGGCAATTTGGAAGAGCCAATTAGACTAATGTGCATGTCTTTGGACTGTTGGAGGAAACCGGAGTATCCGGAGGAAACCCACACAAGCAGAGGGACAACATGCAAACTCCACACAGAAACGGCCTCGCCAAGCTCGGAACTCAAACCTAAAACCTAAACATGTTAAGCTCTTCACTACCATGCCGCCCCACAACACATGACTTGATTTTTAATTTCATATACTTGCTTTGTCAGTTTGTGTAGGATGGAGGTCAGTCCTGAGGAAACGTACAGCCACAACCGGCATAATACAAACCACTGTCACAAGTAGAATGACCAGCCACACGCTTTGCTGAGTTAAAGTGTTACGTGCTGTGCCTAGAATAGAAGAAACACATTGTGCGACAGACGTATTGGGAGAGCTTCAGACGGCATGCACGCTATCTAAATATAGAAATCATAACAGGCTGAGTCACTCTCTCAGGCTATAAAATTGGTGTTGTGTTACACTCACCTACAAATGGGAACTGGTTTGGAAAAATTCTGAAGAGGCCATTACTGTTCATTGCAAACAGTATAGCAAAATACATGGCCAAACTACCCCCTATAAAGAAGTGGTTTACAGCAGTCCAGTAGTTTGTGTCCAGACCAATCTGAAAAAGAGACACAGCATTTACAAAAGAAACTCTGCACATACATACATACATACATACATACATACAATTATTATTATTATTATTATTATTATTATTATTATTATTATTATTATCATTAGTATTATTATTATACATCAAGAATTTGACACAGTTCCCTTCAAAAACCTGAAGCCGTAGGGAATTTGTTTATTTCCTAGAATGTGGTTTATACCAGTAATGCTGACCTCCGTATACGATGGTTTAATTTACCCTGGTGGATAAATAATTTGTTTTTATTTTATTTTGCAATATTAGGCTGTCTCTGGTCATAGACAAGCATGAGAAAGATGAATGTCTGGGGATATTAGAGCATCCTGTGTCCCTCAAACCATGGAGGGACATAAATATTGCCTGAAGATTAGATTAAATCAGAGTGCATTAGATTAGATTACATTAGATTTGATTATATTAGATTCAACTTTATTGCCACTGAGCAGAGTGGCAGTACAAAGCCTAGCCAATGAGGATGTAGTTAGTATCCAACCAGAAGTTCAAATAATAAGTAGTTTGAAGTATGACGTGCAAAAAAAACAGTGATGAGGCGATCTTCTAAATGTATCGTGAATGTATTGGAATTAATGTTACAAAAACATAAACACTGCCATCTCTCCAAAATCGGAATAATATGAGACTTTAAAGTAAGATTTATACTACAATTATACATTATATTCACTAATTTTGGTCATTCATCATTTATTGCAAATAGAGAAATAGAGGCTTAACTAATGAGATATCTGTGAGTTTTAATTTTTAGTTCATAAATGATAGCACTTACTATAAGCAGAACACATGCATGTATAAGTATAGTATGTATAACACTTCTAACATAATCGATAGTAAAATAATGTTACCTGGACACTAACCACGATGACCAATGAGGTTGCTATAGTAACGGCGAAAGTTTGTTGATCAGATATGTGAGAGCCGTCATCGCGCACTGCACACAGGAAAGCCCCATAGGGGATGAAGAAGAGGACAAACGAAGTGTATACACTCTGGATGGTGCACATGAAGAACTTCCGCTTGTTGAACAAGAGATTAAGCTGTCCAGGTTGGTATAAGTTAGGGTAGCGTAGACTGTATTGCTCATTTACATCCTGTCAGAAAGCAAAAAAATTTTTTTTAAATATTTTGACGTTCACATCTTAACATTCTGGGGCTAAGGGAATATTTGTCAGCATGACTCTAGATTTCTGACCTGGTCAAACAAGCCCATGGATAGAACAGGCAAAGATGTGTAGACTATGTTGAACAGGGTGATGAACCACTGATCATACACGGTCTGATATAGAACAGAGAATAAATTATACATATTTTCGTGATATTACAGTCATTAGGGTTTACAAGAAAATTTTAGGGCTTACTTGTGCAGAGAAGCCACATAGAAACCCGAACCAGAAATGCACCAGCGTGAAAGCAAAGTTCTTGTAGAAGAAGTAGCAGAGGAAGTTGCACATGCGGTGGTAGGACCAACGGCCATGGACCAGCAGGAGGCGCTGAAGGTAGCGAAACTGGGCAAAGGAGTAGTCTGAGGCCAGAACAGCCTGCATGCCCTCCTGCCCACTGATGCCCACACCAATGTGGGCCGCTGAAAAGAACAGAAGTTCAACACAGATCACAGCTTCATACACTTATTATCAATACAGAGCTTATATTCAATCTGATCTGAAATATAACATTACGTGTTATTATATGTGACTATAAAAAAACAGTTACAGTATAAGACAAATATTAGCCTATGATTATTCATTCATTTTTTGTACTTATTCATTACATCTTGTGGGTGAGCTGGAGCCAATCCCAGCTGACACTGGGCAAGAGGCAGGGCTATGGGCAATTTAGAGTAGCCAGTTTGACCTAATCCATATCTCTGTGGACTGTGGGAGGAAAAGAGAGCACCGGGGAAACCCGCACAGACACAGGGAGAGCAAACAAACTCCATACAGAAACACCCCAATCAATCAACGTATTTGATCCCAAGCAGCAATGCTAACCTCTGCACCGCCACGCCATCCATACCTAATCAGTTCCTATATTTTCCATGCATCTAGTGCAGGAGTGTGAAAATTATTTTAACTGAGGGCCACATCACTAAATTTAAAGATGATCAAGGACCAAATAATCACTGAACATCTATTCTAAAAAAACATTCATGAAATCTGCATGGCAAAATGATTCAATTAGGCATTAGTCCTCTTTTTCCTTTATTCACTTACATTTTCTGACAATGCTTAACAGCGACAGGCTAGCATGCAATCTTTCTTGAGTTATGACTAGCTCGAGTACTGACTAGCTGTTTATATGAAATAGAATTCCGCCACCTAGTTTAAGGATAATTAATTAGGTTTCATGGTAATGGATGATACAAAGAATGTACAATAATCATATTCTTTAAAAGCTCTTACGGGCCAAATAAAAGCGTTGGTGTCCGGATTTGGCCCATGAGTTTGAAACCTGTGATCTAGTGCGTCAGAATGTTAGCAGATTCAAGTAAACATGACTGACAGTATAATGTTCATACATACATTAAGTTAAATTCAGGTATCATAATTGAATGCCTTATCATTCTTACTCTTGATCATGCTGACATCATTGGCTCCATCGCCAATGGCCAGCGTAACAGCTCTTTTATGCCTCTTGACTAGTTCCACCACCTGAGCTTTCTGCAGAGGAGTTACTCTACAACAGATCACAGTTTTACACAAGCAGGCCACTTCTAGCAAGGTCTGCTCCAGCTCTGCCTCCAGTGCATGGGCCTACAGAACAGAAACCAGAGATTTGGCTGCTGTGAGGACTCAAGGACGTTTTAACACCAGTATGAACTTGAATATACTCAGTGCCGTATCAGTAATGATTAGCTAAACAAAAGGCTGTTGTGTTCTGGCACAAATTAATGTAAATTAAAGTCTGTAAGCCTGAGAAAACCCTTCCCATGGTCAAATTCTAATAATTTCTGCTATAAATATAAGAAGGTATGAAAACCCAAGACTTTCCTGAAGCATGAAAATTGGTGTCTTATTGGCAAAGATCATAGAAGTTAATCCGAGATATATATCTGAGGTTTACATCACAATTACATTTAACCCCAGGCTGGTTAATTAACAGAAGGTTAAAATACTTGAATCCCATAAATGGTTCATACTCAGGGAGTCATGCAGTTATTTCGTAACCTGTTCAGCTTTACAATAACTCCACGTAAAACTCCTTACCAAGCTGTGTCCGTTAATGATAAGTGCATATTCTGCAATAATGGTTTCCTCAAACACAGAGTCACTGGAAAATGTATCAGTCTTTCTCACATCCTGGTCACTGTTGAACCTCTCCCTGCTAGGACCCACAATTCTCTCTTTGGCATTTCTAAGCAACAACAAAGGTCAAGAATTTATATTAATTTGTAAAGAAAACAAAAAACAAAAGAAAAATATATGCACATTAGGTGTTCTAAATTGCCCCTATGTGTGACTCTGAATGTGGGTGGGTGAGGGGGGGGGGGTCTTGTCTTGTAGTGGTCTGTCGAGCTCTTCAGGGTGTACCCCACCTACCCCACCTTCCCCCAGTATCGGCTGATAGGCTCCAGTCTCCCGATAAACGCTAATAAGGTTATGCAGTTCGGCAAATGAATGAGAATGAGTGAATGAGTAAACTGACCTTGGGGACTGCATGCAACACATAAAATGCAAAAAGTGCTGTAAAACCAGGTGTAAGTTACCTCAGCTCCTGCTGAACTTCAAGTGTGCTATGACCTGAGATTATGAACACCTCATTCATGTCATCTCTTAACATATTACAGGAGTAGCCAATATTCATTGCTGTCTCTGAAACATAAGAAACAAGTGAAAACAGTTATCTTGCATTGGGTATTACAAGGACACTATCTATAATATGTATCCCCTGATGCTGCTCACCTAGTTTGTCCCCAGTGAGAACCCAGATCTTAATATTCGCAAGGGTCAAACAGCTAATAGTTTCTGGCACCCCTTCCTGCAATTTATCTTCTATGGCTGTAGCTCCAAGAAGCTTGGGGAGAAAAGGAGGCACAGCACATATTGTTTTTTCAATAGAAAAATTTCCTCTTATTTACAAAATACCTATGCAGATATGGGTCACAAATAAAGAGAGGGAAAAATGCTGCCTTTGTAATGCTTTGAAGGAGAATTTCTGGCATTTATTGCATCTTCTTGTCCTGCAAATCAATACAAAGTCCTATTTTTCCGATGATGAAACATTCCTATCGTAATGGGAGTGGTCTCTCCCAGGAGGACAATATCCTCATCGGCAGTGCACAAGGACACACTGAATTGTTTGATGAGCATAGCCATGGTGGAAATCATATGCTATGCCTTTCACAATCAACTGATCTCAACCCAATTATATTCCTAGATATAGGAGATTTTAGACAGTACTGTCCTCCACCATCATCAAAACACCATTCGAGTTAATAACAAAGAAAGAATGGTGTAAATCTCTTCAGTAAATTTCCAGAGATGTGTGAAATCCAAGGAGCTATACTGCTAGCTTGTTGGTCCAAGACCTTATTCGTCTGTATACGTTTGATGTACGTTGAACTACAGAAATGTGTTGCACAGACACAATTACAGAGTACAATGCCATATACTCCACACACACACACACACACACACACACACACACACACACACACACACACACACACACACACACACACACAC
>JAOUQZ010000010.1:12388505-12400013 GCA_028564935.1 Neosilurus hyrtlii | reverse complement strand
GCTCAGGAGGGAACCCATCCTCATTTGGGTGAAGCCATAAAATACAAACCATATAAGAAAATTTCATTACAGTCCAAAATGTAGTCTGGTTGGTTTTACCACAACTGTAAGTCCTAGATAACTGCAACAAGAGAGTCTATATCACCAGCAGCGAAAAGTTAATTTGCATCTTGCAATTTTCCCTATAATCGGTGGCAAGGTAGTGTAGTGGTTAGCATATCCGCCTCATTGTTTGCCTTGCGATGGCCTCCCAAGCAGTCCAGGCTGTACCCCACCCTTGCTCTGACTTGGCTGAGATGGGCGCCAGCCTCCCTGTGACCCTAATTATGATTAAGCGGTTAAGAATGAATGAATGAATGAATATTCTGTATAAAGGTCTTCCATATGCCAAGCAGTGAAACTTACACCAGTCTTATGGTGACCCCATACAGGTCTTTCTTTTGCCCATAGATATCCATATATTGGCAATGAGTGTGTCCCTTCATAAGAATCAATAGCACCAAACCCCCTCTACCTTGGTACTGCAAAACGTGCAAAGAACCCCATTCTGTAGCATAGAGATTATCTCAGATAGAACAGCAATCAATCACTCTCACTCACTCACTTATTTGCTGAACCACTTAATCCTATTATGGTCGCTTGGGGGCAATTTGCTTGTTCAGGTTTTTGGACTGTAGGAGGAAAACAGAGTACGTGGAGGAAACCCACACAAGCATATAGAGAGAACATGCAAACTCCACACCGAAATGTCTGAACCGAGCCCGGTACTCAAACCCTAGACCTTCTTGCACTGAGGCACCTTATGGTGCTAACCACCACGTAACCATGCCAACACTTTCAAATCCTATAAATACCCCAGTTACTATATTAGGATAAGGGCGGTCTTACAACTGGGTGCTTACGAGGGGGACTTACAAATGGGGTTTAATAAACGGGCCTTAATCAGATACTATTCATCTTGTAAGAAGAACAAGAACTGGAATAAAGACCCTTAACTACAGCAGACTTGGTGGTTGGATTGGAGTTCTGACTGGACTCTCCAATCAGCACAAATGTACTATTTATCGATTATTATTATTATTATTATTATTATTATCATTATTATTATCATCATCATTATTACTGTTGTTTTTGATGTTATAGTATTGTTAATATTATACTTGCATTTTTTATTTATTTACTTATTTATTAGGATTTTTATTTTAACTACAGGCACCAAATTAATTCCACAGTACTATAAGGAATCGGCTCCCAAACTTTGAACTAAAAGATCCGGTTCAAAGAGTCGACTCACTCGTGATCGACGTTTCATTTCAAGTGCGCTGCAGTACAGTAGTGAGAGTAAACAGGATCAGGGAGGAACTACACTGTGGTTGAGACAGCCTACAAACGGTAAGTTACTATTACATTTCACAATCAGGGCTCACCGATTTATTTTTTGTTTTTTTGTGTTAATTAAAAAAAAAAAACAGGTGTTTGGTGTTTAGTATTAAAGCCTTTGATGCGGATGTCGAATGTTGTGTAGCAAATGTTCATTATATCCAGTTCCACTAAAGGAAAACACTGGGTGGGAAGTAAACAGTAGGGTTGTTTATTTTAGTTTTTGGGGTATTTTTTTTTTGCTGTATCATTACTGTAGAGCTAAATACCGCAGTACTGGACTGTACAGACTGGACACTGAGACTGTGCGACATTAATAAATGTCAAACGCCGTGTGTCGACTGCAAATATGTCTGTCTGCTGTCTGCTGTCTGTCTCCAATAACAGCCTCACAATGTGATGCTATCAGCTGGTAACTGTTACTGTTACTGTATCTCCAAAGTGCTGGTTAAAATAAGGACACAATGTTATATTAATGCACAGGGAGGTTGGGGGAACAGGGGGATGAGGAATGAATAGGATTTTAAAAGGTTTTTGATCCTAAATCGAAATAATAGGATTTACTTCCTAACTAAAATGGTCACAACACTTGGATCATGTAGTCTGTGTACACCAAGATATGTCATTGATCTCTGATTTCACCTGCATGTTAGAGCCTCTGGTAGTTAGGCTACAAAACCTGCATTCCTTAAATGTTTTTAACTATGACCTCCCAAATCATGGTGACTCAGCATATGGAAAAAAACCCAAAAGCACACAAAATGCCTTCAAAGTGTAAACAGCTGGATTCCTGAGTCCCACATACTAATCAACTAACAGACTTCTGGGTGAGCGACGACTGGCAGTGCAGGAAATGTGATCTTCTGGTGTATAAACTCCGAAGAGGAACACAGCGTGACCCTTTCTCTCCTTAGCTTTCTACACTTCTTTGTCCTCATCCAGCACATGTGCTTACTTGTCTTCCTCCTTTGTTCGGCAGCACCATGGCAGCTTCCTTAACTTCACAAGTGGTTGAGGTTAGAAATTGTTGCCGACTGCTTTATTCTGCGAGGTCCCACTTCCACACCAGTAATGGATTGTCCTCCAGGGATCATTATAAAGTTGTGGTGCTTGGAGGTGGCAGCGGTGGTATTGCGATGGGTGCCCGTATGAAAAGGAAAGTTGGCGCAGAACATGTGGCTATTGTGGAGCCTAGTGAGGTACGGTGTGTTCTACAGCTTTTTCCTCTTTGTATATTTACTTTCTTTTGAAAATATCTGAATATTTTTACACATTTGATATATTCTTTTATCCAAAGTGACTTAAATACAGGGCAGATTACAGTCAAATTCAAAGTAGGAAACACTGGGATTTAATTAACAGTAAAAGTAAGTAGCCAGTGGCTCAGTCATGATCGAGTGGCAGATTAATGGCTGTGTGATATGGCAAATATTATCATCATATTTTGATCCAAGGGTGGCACAGTGGTGTAGTGGTTAGCATGTCCACCCCACAGCAAGAAGGTCTTGTGTTAGACACCCGGCTTTGGGCATTTCTGCATGGGAGTTTGCATGTTCTCCCTGTGTTTGCATGGGTTTCCTCAAACACTTCAAAGACATGCACATTAGTATAACTGGCTGTTCCAAATTGCCCCTTGGTGTGAGTGATGGTGTGAATGGTTGTGTATGCGTGTGTGTTTGCCCTGCAATGTTCTGGTGAGTTGTTCAGGGAGTGCCCCACCTTCGCTGAGATAGGCGCCGACCTACCCGTGACTCTAGTATTATTAAATGGTTCAGCAAATGAGTGACTTTTTCGTATGAATCATGATGTTAAGAAATGTTAACAAATTGCCAGTAAAACAGTGGTGCCGAGTTCTTTTAAATGTAGAAAACTGGGTTTAATTATAGTTTTATGGCCTTTTTAAATAGAATTTATGATTTGAAAATCATTTTATGGGTGGAGTTGAGTGTTGGGCATGACAATAATGATGATATCCATGATATGCCTGAACAACCTGTTGACTCATTCTTCACAATATCCACTTCTTATTGTCCTTTTCTAGATAGCACTCATGCAAGTCAGCATTACTACTCAGGAAAAGGGGAGTTTTTATAACGGTTGTGATCAACTTACTTAAAATTAGACACATGCAATACTCACCAATTTGAAATAACTTAAAAAAAAGTTTTGTAATGTTTTACAATTTGCCTGTAACCTATAACTGTGTACATGGGAGTGTACTAGAATGTCAGTTATTGTTTCTGTTGCAGATGCATTATTACCAGCCCATGTGGACATTAGTTGGAGCAGGGTCTAAAACTGTTAATGCATCTGGACGTTCCACTGCCAGTGTGATGCCCTCTGGAGTCAAATGGGTCCAGTCCAGAGTCACAAAGCTTGACCCTAAAAACAATACTGTCTTCACAGAGTCTGGGAAAGAAGTGAGTAAAAACCGTCGTAGCTCAGTTGAGAAACATCTACTAGTAAAAATGAACTGTGATATTACTGAGGGTTTTATTGCTAAGTTGCTGTGGTAAAGCAATAAGCACTGAGGGAGTGGCTGGTCATCAGCATTTACTGGAATTGTGTGAGAAAGAAAATTACTCAGTGGGAATAAGTGTGATTTTACACTGTGAACAAAGTTTCTCATCCTGACAAGCGTGATCGACTGATTAAAAGTGTGTAAACACTATATAACTGAACACGCTGAATGTATGTAATATATTTTTTTAGATTTCCTATGACTACCTGATTGTAGCACTGGGTCTTCAGCTGCATTATGAGAAGGTACGTATGGGAAAGTATTTTAATCTCTTTTCATTCTTTCAGAGTTAGTCAAAGGTGCATATTCAGTTTAACTTCACAGAGGTTTAAGTTTTCATATTTGCTTTGTATATGTCGTGGCTGGAAGTTATACAGGATACCATCATCTTATGACAGAATTAAAGTAAATATTCAATTTATTTTGTGCTAGTACTAATATATTTGCTCGTCTGTTTTATAGATTTTATTTTACATGGCGGGTACTTCTGTCCACCCCTTAGATTGTGACTGGCTGCTGATTAGCTGTGAAGCATTATGATGATGAATGGCTGTCATAAGTTACGATGCTGATTGGCGGTTCGCTCTTTAGCAGGGATTTGATGTGTGCCAATGTTTTTTTCTAGATTGTTCTAGGTTTTTCAACTTAATTTTTCTAGAGAACTTTTAAAACACTGGCAGAAAAAAAATATTAATTATGAAAGGAAAAGAATTAAAACTCACAAGAATCCAATCTAATCCACCTTTATTCATAAAGGACTTTAAAAACAACACCGGTTGATACAATGTGCTGTACAAAGGACATAAAACAATTGAATACATATAAAAACAATAGATAAATAAAAAGAGAAATTAGAAACCACAAAATGCTCAGGAGGTCCCAAGGGCCAGAGAGAAGAAATGTGTTTTAAGAAAAGATTTTAAAATGGATAACGAGGGGGCCTGTCTCACGTAAGGAGGCAAGTCATTCCACAACCTCGGAGTGCAACAGTGAAAACAGTGTACGGCTGAAGCAGCTCTGAGAGATAGGAAGGATCAAGGCCATTTAAAGATTTAAAAGTAAATGAAATAAATTTTAAATAAATCCTACAACGTATGGGCAGTCAGTGGAGTGAGCCTAAAATGGGCGAGATGTGCTCATACTTTTAAGTGCCTGTTAATAAACGTGTGGCAGCATTTTGGCCCATCTGCGGACAAGCTATGGATGAGCCACTAATCCCCAGGTAAAGTGCATTACAGTAATCCAGTCGAGTGTTTATAAAGGCATAGATTACAGTCTCAAAATCCTGCTTTATTTTGGCCAATTGCCTCAAATGGAAAAAACAAATAAAAAACTTCGACTTAACAACTTCCCTGATCTGGCTGTCCAGGTTAAGATCTGTCTTTATCTTAGTGCCTAAAATTTTATGCTCACTCACTCATCCAGCAAACTGCTTAATCCCACTAGGGTAGTGGTGAGGCTGGAGCCTATCTCATCCAACACTGGGCAAAGGTGGGGTACACCCTGAACAGGCCATTGCTGGGCAATACACACAACTATTCACACCCATATCCAGGGGCAACATGCAAACTCCACACCGACCTCACTTTGCTTGGTACTCAAACCTTCTTTCTATGAGGTGGGCATGCTAACCACTATGCCACTGTGCCACCCTGAATTTATATATTATTCTATGTACAGTATTTCCATTCAAAACAGATCTGCACCAGATACAAAGCACAAAGCTATTGACTGCTCTTTTAATTAAAAAACTGATTTGATGATAATCCTATACCTCCTGCCTTTAGCTATACAACCAGCACACTCTATGTCTAGTTCCAGTGTAGTTAACTATTAATCATGCCTTTGTCTAATTTCAGATTAAAGGACTTCCAGAAGGTTTTGAACATCCAAAGATTGGATCAAATTATTCTGTGCAAACAGTGGAGAAGACCTGGAAAGCATTGCAGAATTTTAAGGAAGGAAATGCTGTTTTTTCCTTTCCCAACACTCCAGTGAAGTGTGCAGGTGCTCCTCAGAAGATCATGTACCTTTCTGATTCCTACATGAGAAAGGTATTTATGGATGCATGTATGTAAAGAAAGTAGATATGAGTAATGTAATGCCAATGTTAAAGGGCGTTAGGGCTTGATTCTCTATTCATGCTTAAGTCGGGGGGTTTGTGCTCTTTTGGTTACAAGCCTTCTTCTCCACATGCTCTGATCATGTCCACTGCACATAAGTCTAAAACGACGGCAGTCTCGAGGATGAAGGATGAATGTGTCACATTCTTGTGTATTTTGACTTTTGGGAAAACTTGGAACATGTAATTTCACATTTACAATTTGAAAATCATTAAAAAACCATAAACGAGACATTAATTATGAAAATAAAGGAAAAGCCACATGGCCAAAACGGATGTCACATCAATTGCAAGTAAGTGGAGCACTACATAAGAATTGCTTTGATGGAAGACTTGCTATGTATGACATGAATCCAAATGTAAAGTAAATGTAGATTACCAAAAGAGAAGTGTGCTGGGCCAGTGTATAAAGACACGTTTGATTTGAGGAAAGTCATTAATAAAAACGCATTTTTAATGAGGAGTGGTAGGGAATGCAGGTGATTGCCATAGTTGTTTGGCTGTACTGCTTATCTGTCAGAGTTGCAGGGGAAGCTAGAGCCAACCCTAGCTGCCTTAGGGCGAGAGGCAGGATAAAGCCTTGACAAGTCAACAGTCTATGGCAGTTATTTGTACATGTATGGTATTAAAGAAAGGCCTACTAA
Source organism: Neosilurus hyrtlii (assembly GCA_028564935.1). Lineage (NCBI taxonomy): Eukaryota > Metazoa > Chordata > Actinopteri > Siluriformes > Plotosidae > Neosilurus > Neosilurus hyrtlii. The sequence goes on along the minus strand of JAOUQZ010000010.1, from coordinate 12,393,346 downwards.
TGACTTAAAAAGCAATATGGTGTTTCAACATGTAGTGGTGCCTGATTTTTCTACAGCCCTGTATATTTACACAACAACTGCCCCAATTTTGGCTTTGCTTCACTCTGAGCATGTAACTGCCTTCATGGTACAAAAGCAGAATTCTTGCTTGCATGGGGGAAAAAAAGCTTATAAAGTTTATGTAATAAATATGGGCTGAATTAAATTTACAGCAGTTTAAACCTGAGCATTAACACGTTCATTAATAATGACATTCTGGAAGTTTGTTTTGTAAGACAGGAAAGAGGTCTAAAGCCAACATCATTTACAACACATCATTGCCTGTGCTGTTTGGAGTTAAGAAATATGTTAATGCACTCTGGGAAATTGTGAAAAGTCGTGACCTGAATGTCAACCTCAGACACAATCTTATAGAGGTCCGAGCAGACAAGCAGGAAGCTGTGTTCGAGAACCTTGATAAACCTGGAGAAACAAAGGTTTTCAATGTAAGATGTCCATCTTGCTTCATTTACCTCAAGAGTCATTATGTTGCTAGTTCAATTTTAGGATGTCTTGTGCATTATATTGAATAGTACGAGATGCTCCATGTTACTCCTCCTATGGGACCACCAGCAGTGCTCAAGGGCTCCTTGTTGGAGGATGAAAGCGGCTGGCTTGATGTAAATAAAGATACACTTCAACATAAAAGTTACAGTAACGTGTTTGGAATTGGGGACTGCACCAATCTCCCAACTTCCAAAACTGCAGCTGCTGTAGGTAAGCAATCAATAAATGATTAATATCCTGTAAACCATGTTTATGAAATTAATCATTGGACTTGGACTGTAGACTTGCACATGAGAATATGAAATGAAGAGATACAAGGGGATGTCAAAGTTTTGAACCTCACACAGAAAGATATTTGCATTTATTCTGCTTTATTTTTTTAACATAGTCCCCTTCCAACTCCATGCTCTTGCTCCATCTAGCTTGCTAGTCATTTATACCCGATCGATAAAACTTAACATTTTGGTCCCCTAAACAGCCCTCCACAGCAGCAGTTAGCTCATCATCATCCTCAAATCTCCGGCCCCGAAGGTGTTTTTTCAGCCTGGGAAAGAGGTGGAAGTCACTGGGGGCTCGGTCTGGAGAATAGGGTGGGTGGGGGAGAAGTTTGTAGCCACACTTGCGCACAGCTTCCGTCGCAGCTTGGCTGGTGTGGACTGGTGTGTTGTCCTGGTAAAGCAGAATCCGATGACGGATATTTCTGCGGCGTTTCTCCTTGATGGATTGGCACCTGCTTCAGTAGATTACTGTAATATTCCCCACTCGTTTTGGTTCCATGAGGCAGATAGTCGATGTGGATCACTCCTTTGCTGTCCCCGAAAATTGTTGCCATAACCTTCTTGGTGGACTTGGTGGTTTTGAACTTTTTTGTCTTTGGACGTTGTGTGGCATGTTTCCATTCCATTGATTCCTGTTTGCTCTCCGGTTCATAATGATAAAGCCCGGTTTCATCACAGGTTACAACCGTAAAATGCAAATCATCTGGGTTGGCATTGTACAGAGTTAGCAAGGCTCCACTGATGGTGACCCTCGATAGCTTCACGTCATCCGTAAGCATTCTCGGGACCCATCTTGCACATACCTCGGACATGTGGAGTTTGTCATGAAGTATGCCATGTATGGATCCAAATGAAAGGCCTGTTGCTTCTTCTAACTCATGGAGAGTGATACAGCGGGTTTCCATCACTAGTTTGTGCACAATGTCAATGTTTTCCGGTCTGGTACTGGTTGATGGATATCCTGGTTTCCTATACTATATACTAAACCACCTTTAGGGAGCGCTGTTTCCTTTTGTGTATGAAGGGCTATGATAAACAGAACAGACGCCATTTAGCTGGCTAACTGGCCTGCCTTAATGCCGTGCTTAAAAATTGTAAGTATAAGCTATAAAAAAAGGAAAATGAATATTTCCCGTGATGTTCCACCTTCGGTGTTTAATTGATAATTACACGAGCTGCTATTTCACTTCAGAATTAAAAGAAAGCCCTTTCCCACTTGCAATATAAATGTAAATTTTCTTTTTTGTTTCACCCTTAATTTTGTTTTGCGGTGGTCCCACTTGAGTTTTTTCATGTGGGCTCGTTTTGGTTTAGCTTTTAAGATATACTGTTAATTTTCTTGTCATCTGGTTAGATATAGCTCGAGTTGCTGAGGAAATGGTGTTCATTCATGAGGAATTCAGGGATTTGATGTTGGATGTAAGGCCAATGGGGACATGATTTGTAACCAGAAATAACCAGAAAGAACAGTGATGCGCCATCAATGCACAGACTGATTTTTTTAATTTTTTTTTTATTTTGGAGAACATATTAACACCATTAATAATATTAACACCACCTGGCTGGTCTTCAGCTGGGCGGCCCCATACACAAGCTGCATTGCACTGTGTGTTTTGACACCTTTCTGTCATAGCCAGCATTAACAGTGAGCTTTGGGCAGCCAGGACACTCTTGCCAGTTCACTGTTTGTCACTAAGTACCACTTTTGGTCAGTACTTACCACTGTACATACCAGGAACATCCCACAAGACCTGCTGTTTTGGAGCTGAATAGCCTCGTTTAGCCATAACAAGGTGGAAATTGTCTCTCAGATCCCCATGCTTTCTGTTTTTTTCTGTTTCCAACACATCAACTTAGAAATTAGAATTAGCGTTCACTTCCTGCCTTATACATCCCACTTCTTAACAGGCGCCACTGCAATGAGATAATCAATGATAATCACTTCACCTCTTGATGGTCTTAATGTTATGGCTGATTGGCACTGTACAGTCCAGTCTTAGTCCGTTAGTAGATGTTAAAAATGCAAGCATGGCTAATTCTGCACACTGATTAATGATCTCTCTCTCTCTCTCTCTCTCTCTCTCTCTCTCTTTAAGCTGCACAGTCGAGTGTTCTTGATAGGACCATTACCAAAGTGATGAAGAAAGACAAACCTGATAAAAAGGTGAGCAAGTATGAGTTGAACTTGTCTCAATTCACAAATCATATCTATGTAAATGCACTCTGAAATGTGTTTTTTTTTCTTCCTCACAGTATGATGGCTACACCTCTTGCCCGTTGGTCACCAGCTACAAGACAGTCATCCTGGCTGAATTTGACTATAATGGACAACCCCTGGAGACCTTCCCAGTAGATCAGAGCAAAGAAAGCAGAATCATGTATCATATGAAAGCTGACATAATGCCCCATCTGTACTGGCATGGTCTTCTCAAGTGAGTCCTGTTCACTTAAATACCTTGTGTTGTGTACTGTGAGATTTCTACCTCTAATTTATTCTTTCTCTTTTTAAAGGGGACTTTGGGGAGGCCCGGGTCCGTACAGAAAAATCATGCACCTTGGGATGAAATAGAGCCTCCCAAAAATCAGCATAAGCACTGCTTATATTCATTCTTACCACATTCTAATCATGTTTAATGCTAACATTCTAACCTTCAGTCATGCTTTACACAGTCAGTGTGTATGTTGTAAACAAAGTAGAGTGCACACATTTTTTGGGGATATTTTCATTTCAGGTACAAAAAACTATATTTTAGGTATCCAGGTGAGCTTTTTTTCCAGAAAATTTTGTCAGGAATAACAATAATATTGTTGTAGAAAATGTTTTTTTTTTTTTTTTTTTTTTTTTTTTTAAATAATGGATATAGTGTAGAAAAATACATTATAACTTGGCTGTTTCAAGTCTTTTAGATGACAATGTGAACATTTGCTGTTAAACTATTTTAGCTAATTTTGTATGAACTTGTGATGGTTGGTACTTAAAAACAGTACACCACAGTGCTGCTGAATTCTCGAATCTGGTTGATCAAAAAAAACAAAAAAAACTTTGATTACTGTTCTGGGTATCATTCATATCACAGGTTAATGTCAGTGTGCTCAACTGTACTAAGCATTATCAATTTATAGTATTCTTTACACAGTATTGTATGACTGATGCGCCACATAAACAAAAATTTATGTATAACAACTGATATGAAGAGACTGGAATGAGTCCCCAATGTCAGGGCTTTGTTACAGTCAGAGAAAGGGCTGTGATTGTAACTACGCGAACATGCCATCTATTGGACACTGTGCTTTCTGGATTTTTGGTAACAATCTTCAAAAATAAAAGGGACCATGGGGAAAATGTCTGTTTGCAACTGTTTTACCATCCATGATAACAGGAAATTTATTTCTATACATGCCAATAAACTTTTAAAATAAAAAGTGCAGCTTGTGTTCTTTAATAAAACTGATCATTATTTTGCTAATTAGAAAACTGTTGTTGTATAAAAAAATAATACCACCACCACTGTGCAGCTTGGTGGTGCTATGTTGCCATTTCACAGCTTTAATTCACAGTTCAATCCTGAGCTTGGGTTTATATATATATATATATATATATATATATATGTGTGTGTGTGTGAGTTTGTGTGTGTGTGTGTATGAGTTTCACATTCTCCTAATTTCTCTATGGGTTTCCTCTGTGTTCTCTGGTTTCTTTCCCCCACCCAAAACCATACAGGTGGGTTGATTGGCTGCAGTGAATTTCCCAGAGTGTGAAGTTGTGTGTACATGGTGCTCTGGGATTGCCTGCTGTCCCTTGTAGGCTAAAGTGTCTTACCTTGCACTCAGAACCACCCTACAGTATGTACTGTAAACATTCCATCCATCCATGCTGTGGCACGCAGCCTCGTTTTCAATTTGACCAAAGGTAAACCAAATTAAATAACAAATCAAATTCAAATCAAATTCAAATTTTATTTGTCACATACAAATTATACACAGTACAATATGTAGTGAAATGCTTAGTACGACTGT
>JAOUQZ010000010.1:12367173-12388405 GCA_028564935.1 Neosilurus hyrtlii | reverse complement strand
CGGCTGAGATGGGCGCCAGCCTCCCCGCGACCCTAATTAGGATTAAGCGGTTCAGAAAATGACATGACATGACAACTTGAGGATCTTTTTTTTTCCCTGACACCTGATGAATGAACTGAATGGAGAAATGAAATTATATTGTACAGAATTCACTTATGGTAATACATCACTTGGGTGGAGTGATGGCGAAGTAGTTAGCATGTCCGCCTCACAGCAAAAAGGCCCCGGGTTCGAATCCCGGGTTCAACTAGAGCGTTTCAGTGTGGGGTTTGCGTGATCTCCCTGTTTTCATGGGTTTCATTCGGGTGCTCCAGTTTCCCCAGACAATACAAAGGGCAGTAGTGGCTTAGTGTGTTAAGGCGATGGGTTACTGATCCGAAGGTCAGCGGTTCTTCAATCCCGACAATCACCCCTTGAGTAACCCTTCCCATCAGCTGCTCAGGATGAAAATGATAACTAAGTCGCTCTGGATAATGCTGTAAATGTAAATGCACATTAGGATAATCGGCTGTTCTGAGGTGTGAATGGCGGCCCTGCGGTTGACGGGCGAGCTGTCCAGGGAACACCTGCCTTCGTCCAGGGTCGGCTGAGGTAGGCATCAGCCTCCCTGTGTCCCAAATTGGATTGAGGGGTTCAATGAGTGAATGAAGAGTAGTTAAGTGTGAATAGTAAAATAAAATGATGTGCATTGCTGTTTGTCTGAGCAGAGCTGTAGTGATATTTAAAATAAATGATGTAAAATAATGTATTTATTATTCTCTTTGATGTGTTGAAGCAAAGATAACGGGGTGAGTTATTGGGAGAAGATCTAGATGCAGTGTTGACATGTGTGCGCCGCATCAGCGTGTGTTGATATGGGAGTGTGTTTCTCGCAGCGCTGGGCCGAAGGCGACTTTCTGCTCATGCGCAAGACGGTGCGTTCATTATCATCCGGGTTCTTTCAAGAGTGTCTCGGTGAGGAGGCGGGAAATGGCGTCCCAAGAAGCAGTGGGAGAGGTATGTGTCGTTCCGTGACTCATACTGGACAGACGCGTGAAGGACAGAGGCTTTTCTAGCGGTCTCCGCCGTCGTGGCTCCTTCCACAGCCACTGCAGGATTGTGTCGGTGTGACTCCTGGCATGTGAGTAAATGCGCTAAATGGTGGGGAGTCGAGGCAGCGCTCGCGCTGTCGTGCAGAAAAGCGTAACCGTGCGCCACGGCTGCAGTGTGCTTTCAAATCTCCGCGTCTTCACGCCTTTGCGATGCTCGCGTCAAGCGCAAGACAGCCCGTTTAGCCTCGGCTTGACGTAAAGCTGACGTTTGTCGAGTAAAAACGATTTCGGACGCGGACGCCGGGGTCGTTTGTGTGGCGCCGGCGCGCGAGGTTGAACATGACAAAGCTCTGCGTAGCGCGAGCGGCGCAGCAGCCAGCAATGTCGCGACACAGCTGGAATTTGAACAGCAAAGTAATCGCTAGCCGATTAGCATTAGCACTGGTAGCGTCGCTATTTCAAACACGAGCTCGGAAATCGTATTGTGTGGTAATAACCCCGGCTGTGGGTTTCACGGTGGGCGTCTGAGGAACGGATCGGGGAGTTTATTAACCAGGCGTTTGGTTAAAACGCGCGCGGTAAACAAACCGTTGTTTTTGAAACGGTAATGTGGCTAACGCAGGCTAATTACGCTGCGAGCTAACTGCTAACTAGCTCACACACCATCAGGTCCCTTGCTAACGGTTTTACCAGCTCACATACTTCACCGGAGTTCTTACACACAGCAACCGGGTGGTGCTTTTTGGTGTACGGTTTTAAAATTACCCCAGCTGGTCATAGTTGCCCGAATACGTTATTAGCTTTAGCATCATTTATTCAAGTAGCTCGATGCTAGCCAAGGAGACATGTTTTCACCCCGCCCACTTTGTCCGCTGTTCGGTTGTTTATGCTGCTGTTGTGGTTTTTACTTCACCACAGACACATAATGACGGATACAGTGACTTTCTGAGTGTTGAAGGAAAACGCTTCACCGAAACAGTAAGCACTGATATCTAAATATTTACTGTGTGGCCAGAGATTCTGTACAGATTTCCTGAGGAAAAGTTGTTAGCGGTTGTTTGCCGCGCTGACGTCACAGGAGAGATTTGCTAATAAATGTGATTTGGGGGGAAATACTGTAGTGTTTGATGGGGGGGAATGTCCTACAAGAAAGTCCTTAAGATCAGGTTTTGCTGTGTCGTTTGAGAAATCATCTGTGGAGACATTAAACTGGACAACTGAACTTTTTCCCCCCAAATACATTTTAACATCTTGCTTTTAGGCTCACCAGACAAGGTAGAGGGAAAATGTCAGAACAGCACATGTATTAGAGGGGATGTGGGGACTAACTGGCAGTAAAGCAGCCTTTGAGTAATCCCATAATGTATCACAAGGGACAAAAATATTCTGAAAAAGTCATGGCTACTTTTGGGTCTCAGGTATGGATTAACTGTTACCCTTGTAACTTTATTACCGCTTCAGTCATCAAAATGAAATTCACGGTGCGTCTTCAATGTGTTCGCTGTCCATCTCTTGTCATGCAGGGGCATAAATGTTTTCTATGAAGTGTAATCTGTTATAATTCTATGTAAATTTGGTACAGAAAGTGATTTAACAAAAATCACTGGACGAAAAAAAAATCACAGACAGATTTTTAAGCGATTATTCGTCAGGTTTCATTCATACACCAGTAAACATGGCGGCTCCCAGTAAACACACTGTACCTGATCGCGAGGTGGAGTGAAGGGAAAGACTCCCAAACTCTACTGTAACATTAAAAATAGCCATATTTTTATCATCAGGTGTTTTTTACTTACATTTATAAAGAAATGCATTCAGTAGGTTTAACTGGACTGTTTTAAAAGAGCACCATTTGTAGTTTGTTTCAGTCTTGTGCGAGTGCAAAATCGCAATAGGATATAGACATGTTGGTTCCGAGAATGCATGGTATATATGCATCTGTATATACATAAATATATAGGCAAATACACGCATAATATACATTTAAGGCAAGGCACTTCTACAGAACAGTTTTTTTTTTTCTTCTTTTTTTCCTTCCAACGCCACTCCAACCCCAGTTTCCGCAGTACAGTGGCTCCCTCCTGGATGAGGATTTATTATAAATGGAATTTTAAAACACAATATGGCTGATATTTTCTTTTTTTTCTACGGTTGATTCTGGTCCATTTTAATAGAATAAACATACAAAAATAAAACGGGTCGTTTGAAAAGATATAAAAATATACATTTTTAAAAAAGTTTCGTGTCACACATTGTAGTTTCTGATGTGAAACTTGGGGCCTGGGGTGTCACTGAATTGTTGTGAGGAGTTTGCAGCTTGTGGAATTTTAATGACAGTTCACTGCTTAGTGCTGAGACTTCGGGGAAGTGTGAGCTGGCCCCTTTAAGACATGCTGAGAAGTAGTGGAGACATCAAATGATAAGTTGAAAAAAATTAGTTACTAAATACACTCTGGCTATATGGTGAATTGCAGGGAGATTGGAGCTATTTTTTTTTTTAATTCTCTGAGTGACTGTTTCTGTTTGTAAAATATATTTGCACATATGTGGCATTTCAGTTTGGTGATCTTCCTGTGTCGCAGTCTTACATGTGACTTTTGGGACAATGAGGCTGAGAGTGCGCAAAGCATCTCAGCAGCCGAGCCCCACCCCACCTGCCCGTGCCACCAAGGCCAAGAGGAAGCACTCCGAAGTGGAGCACACCAGGTCCTCCGGAGGAGCCGCCATGCAGAAGAGTGACACTGGCATCTTCTCCACCATTAAGAGATTCATTAGGGGCAATGCTGTCAAGGTGTGTTAGAAGTGTATCCTCATGACCCCCACCCCACACCACCCCCAGCTTATATGCACTTGACAGTTTTTTTTTATAATTCACTTTAACTTTATAATTAAAAATCTACCCACTTCCTTCTCATTAGGTGGAGCAGTGTACCCCTGCTAAGAGGAGCCGTGTGGATTGTGACTCGGATAGTAACTTGATCACATCCACCCCACCCACTGGGAACCTGTCCAGAGCTAACCCTAGAACTCGCAGAAAAGGTCCTGCAAATGGAGGTAAGTTGAAGTACTGTGCAGTGTTTCTCGCACAAAGTTTTATCCCTGGAAAAAAAGGAATTTAAAATGAATCAGGTCATGGTGTCATTTAAAAAAAAAATTTTTTTTTTTAACAGAAAATCTTTTAAATTCTTTGCTTAAAGCGGTCAAGTTAAGCAACTGTCATGACTGGTTAATGCTTAAATTTTAGAGGTTATTTGATAGAAGCATATATATAAAAGAATTTGAAGTAGTGTGGTGGTTTTTTTTTTTTTGGTTTTTTTTTTATAGAAATTAATGCTGACCAAAGCTGTAGAATTTTATGCAGAATAAATATCTATTTCTATTCTTGAGTCATTTATAAACATTTTTTTTCAATGATTTTTTTTTAAAGAAGCCATATTATTAGTTTGCTAATTGGACCTGTGTAGTTTCTTTTTTTCTGACCTAATGTGTCAAGCCCTGTAGCTAGTCTCTGATTGGATGAGCTGCCTCAATTTAAGATCTTTACAGTGCAGCACAATATTAATAATGTGATAAAATTGCTAATGAATTTAATAAAACATTAATATTCAGTTTAAACGTGATTTGATTATGAGAACTTGCACTAAAATAAAAGTTCTATAATGAGAGTTGCCAAGAGTCGGATTTGACTGAAGGGGTAGAATTAATGTATTGAGTCGAAGGGGTACTTTGGGTACATCTTCACCCGAGAAGCAGGTGAGAACATGGGGTTGAATCTCTTACGGCTGCTATCGGTTCTACCTCAGGATGTCAGTGGTGATGCTAGTGCCACACTTTGAGACTGCTCCTAATTTTTCTAAACATTGTCTTTGAAGTCATTATTGTAACAGTTTTTTTTTCATGGACAAAATGTTGAAAAATCAGGCCTGTTGTGGAAATCTATTTTTTGGCTTTGATTACAGTGTTCATGTATGGGATATTCCTTTGAAAATGGATGAAAAAATTGCAACAAAAATTAATACTTAATGTCATTGAACATGCAATAATCTTGTTTCATAGTCTGAGATCTGATAATCTGTTCCAGATGCCACACAAGTTAAAGTTTAGAAAATTTGAGGAGCTTAACTCCAGCCTCTTTTCTTTAGTAAAGTTATCAGCTTTCTCCCCCTTCGTCTCCGATTTGGGTCCGCTAAGTGTTGCTGGGTCCAAGTCAAGACTGCATTCCACCGGTTGATGACTCATGCACTAGAATATGAGCTGTTACCACTCTTCTCTTCAGACACCATGGCATGTCCGAGCAAACTGGTGAAGCCAAACGGGAAGTTGGAGGTGCAGACTGAAGCCCCCAGTAGTCCACCTCGCACCACCCTACTAGGAACCATCTTCTCTCCTGTTTTCAACTTCTTCTCACCAGCCAACAAAAATGGTAACTGGTCAGCTTTTTCTGCCTCGTAGTGTCATCAGTGTATATTTGCACCTTCGAATCCTTGACTCCTGTTTAGAATAGTGATTTGCATTACAACCAGCAGTTCCTAAGGTAATTCCGTGGGTCTTGTAATCACGAGTTAAATGCTGGTGTGAATTTGACTCAGATATTTCTGCTTAAATTTAAGTAGTGGCATTTTTGTGTTCGTAGGAATTTTTTTTTTTTACTGCTTTTAACAGGTCACTTGCTGTGTACTTTCAATCAAGATTTTCCTTTGTGCCATTTAAAAAAAGTTGGTTAGTGGTGGAGTTATGAGTTGTTGATTGACATTCCTTTTAAAATGAAGATTTAAGTCTCTCTTTCTAAAAACATTTGTCTTGTTTGTTTTTGGTGCAGAATATATTTGAGAGAGAAAAAATGTTTGAATTAAATGGTTTTATTAATCATCATTGTTGGCATTTGTGAGTACATGTGCCCAACCATATTGTGGAATCATATGTACATGGAATGGTTCACCTGCTATAATTTACGTTTAAACGTTTAGTTCTACGTCGATCTTTTTCCAGCCGTATCAATGCAGGCAGATTTAAAGACAAACAATATGCTCAGTGATGTTTGTGTCAGATCCCATAAATATAATTTTTGCAAAACTTTTATCATAATGTGTGTATGTGTATAAATCTACATTTTAAAAGTTGTACGTTTTGAGAGAATGCCTACATGTTAATTGGCATATGGCTGCACTAAAGTGTAAATTTGGTAGTGATTTAGCACATGCTTAGCTCTGTGCCTTTTTTATTTTAATTTCAGTGACCATATTGTTGTCAAAAATCTTTTTAAAGAAATTGTAATATACCAAAGCATGGAAGAATATATCCAATAACAAAATTCAGCTGTACATGTATGAACCAAGTTTAAGATTAAGTTTACCATTGCACCATATTCACAATCTGGATTGTTGACCAGGTTCTCTGTCTCATTCCCATGAAACTATGCAGATAAATTGTTGAATTAAAAAAAAAATCCACAGCTTGGTTATGAGCTCATTTAGTATTAGGATCAGTGAGTGCTTGTTTTATTATTATTTACTTTATTTTTCTTTTATTCCACAGCTTAATAATTTTTCTGTTCTCCTTTAGCCACGTCAGGCTCAGACTCTCCGGGGCAGGCGGTCGAGGCAGAGGAGATTGTGAAGCAGCTGGATATGGAGCAGCTGGAGGAGACCCCTACTAGCACTACCACTGACAGTAGCAGAGACCTCACATTTGACCCAGCACTAAGTACAAGATCTCTGCTGCCTACAGATGCAGTTGAGGAGGAGGGGGAGATTGTCACTGAGGCAGACATGCCACCGTTGACAGGTGAAATAAGAAAATTCTCCTCCTTTAAAAAACAAACAAACAGTGTAATCAGTGTAATGACCATGTTTAATTTTTCACTAGAAAATAAAGTAGATAGCGCTGTCTAGGGTGTACCCCGCCCTCGCCCAGAGTCGGCTGAGATGGGCGCCAGCCTCCCCGCGACCCTAATTAGGAATAAGCGGATCAGAAAACGAATGAATGAAATAAAGTGGATATTTTCCATTTTTTTCTTTTCTGCTAGTTGTTGGATCCAACAATAATTACCCTGATGCTCCAACATCACCCCCTGCAGAGGGGACATATGAAGAAGACTGGGAGGTGTTTGATCCGTACGTGGAAAAATAATCAATCACTGACGGATTTTAGTGGCCTCTCCATTGCCCACTGTGCTTATGTGTTTAAATTCTGTGCCCCCTGTAGCTATTTCTTCATTAAGCATGTTCCACCATTGACTGAGGAGCAGCTTACCCGTAAGCCAGCACTTCCACTGAAGACCAGGAGTACACCAGAGTTCTCTCTCGTCCTTGATCTGGTAGGTTTAAATTAAATAGATCAGTGGATAGGTGAATCCACTTTTTTATTTTTTTATTTTTTCTACATTTTTGTTTTTTGGTTTTTTTTTTTTTTTGGTTTTTGTTACAGAAAACACTTCCCCTTATAAAAATATTGCAAACTAAACCACTGAAACGTTTCTGAGTGCTTTTGGTTTTGCATTTATTCAGTTTACTGTAGTTCCCCAAGTTCCTCTTATCAGTATCTGATAGAAGAACCACTTCCCGTGCTTAAAATGATAAAGTAATATTAATGTTGTACCAAATAGTGCAGTCAATTTTTAAAATCTTTTAATTATGCATTTTAAACCTAGTTTATTATCTAGCCATATAAAATTTTACTGTTGCTGTCAGAAGCTGTTGTCTTCCCTGTGAAAGGAAATTTGCACTGTTTTCTTTATTAATATTTATTTTTTTCTTTAAAGTAGCAAGTAGCAATTTACGACATAGCTTTTACTCTGTTGAACTGCATTTAAAATTAGCCTGTGTCATAGAACTGAACAGGGATCTCCTGCATCCTACAAAATGAACTCATCTGTTGCTGGCCAATGGTTTATACAGTGTAATTGCAGAGTCCTTGTAAATGTAGGAAATGAACATGCTAAATCAAGCAAGGAATGGTTTTGAGTTTGGATTGACAGTCATAGTGCGGTTTGTTGATGCAGTATTTTTGTATTTTAGGATGAGACATTGGTCCACTGCAGCCTGAATGAGCTGGAGGATGCAGCACTGACCTTTCCTGTGCTTTTTCAGGATGTCATATACCAGGTAAAAATGTGCAGGAATCACTAGCAGATGGTGGACCATGGGTCAGTTGAGAGAAGCTGTTGATGGAAGCGTCATGTGTGTTAATCAAATGATAAATTGGGTGAATACCTTTTGTGAGGCACTATAGTGTTCCTTAGTCTGATCTTAGACCTGTTGCTTTTTAATGATGCACAAAGAAATACTGTGTTTATTGAAATACAAGGACAAGAACATTTTCACAGAAGACTTTTTCTTTTTTTTTCTTTTTAAGGTATATGTACGGTTGCGGCCATTCTTTAGAGAGTTTCTGGAACGCATGTCCCAAATTTACGAGGTAATGCTCTGCATATGTATCCATGTGCCCTTATTTCCCTGCTGAAATGCTTTACAGTTACCAAATAAATAAAATCTTTACAGGAGAACGAGCTGGTTAGCAGGAAGCTAGCTAGGAAGCTAGCTAGGTAACTAACTCTGAATCTAACTCTCAAGTACTTCAAGTTCCTCTTTTCTCTTTTATATGAATAGCTAGTTACCCTGGAGCTAGGTGGTTAGCTGAAGGCCTGTTCCTTTAGCAGTCTAAGTCCCATTTGATGGAAAAGAAAAGGTCAAAAGAAAGTATTATTAGGAAAAGCTTAAATTCTATTTTCTGTTTATATTTAGAGAAATCTTGATACCTGAAGGCCCGTTGTTTGTTAAAATCATATTTGGTGGGGAAAAAAAAAACAAATAAGTCTTAAAAATCTGCTCTGTTGTTTTTCCTGGAATATGAAGATTTGTGAAACATTTTGCTCTTAACTGTATTACCAGTGGTGGCCTATATGAATTTATAAAAAGATAAATGTATTGACTGCCAAATGATGACGTGTGTCTTTTACAGATTATCCTTTTTACTGCTTCCAAAAAAGTGTATGCTGACAAGCTGTTGAACATTCTGGATCCCAAGAAACAGCTGGTTCGGTCAGTTACCTTCTTTCCCTACTGGTTTATAAGACTCTGGGTGTTCATCTGTCATTTTTGTCTTAATGAAGTTCCTGGTGTATCATAAAGTAATCACTTATCCCTTTTGTATTCAGGCATAGATTGTTTCGTGAGCATTGCGTATGTGTCCAAGGGAACTACATCAAAGACCTTAACATACTTGGGAGAGATCTGTCCAAAACTATAATAATTGACAACTCGCCTCAAGCCTTTGCATACCAGGTTGGTCTGCTTGTTTGTTTGTGTGTGTGTGTTTGTGTGTGTGAGAGAGAATCTGACACTCAGATTGTGTTTCCTCTTTGCAGCTGTCCAATGGCATCCCCATTGAGAGTTGGTTTGTGGACAAGAATGACAATGAGCTACTAAAGCTGGTCCCGTTCTTGGAGAAGCTGGTGGAATTGGTATGTGGATGTGCATGCTTAAAGAGATTCCTCTTTCTGTTTTGTAATATGTTCCGATGTGGGGACACAAATGTATTAATTAAATTCTTTGTTTTTAACATTAATCTAGGGTGCTGTTTATCACTTCTGATTGGATCGGTTCAAGATTTGTGTTTTATACTTTCTCCTGCAGAATGAAGACGTTCGGCCACACATAAGAGAGAAGTTCCGCTTGCACGACCTCTTACCCCCGGATTGAGGCGTACGATGCCTGCTGATCCATCTGACTGTTTTAGTAAATTGGATTTTTCAAAAAGCGGGGACAGAAGTGTACACAGCTATGAACTCTAATGAGGATTTCAACTACGGTTTTACTTTTGCTGACTTTGTTTTATGTGGAAATGGGGTGGGTTGTCAACAATTTTAAAGGATTGAATTTCGAGTATGCATACATTTTATATAAACACGTAAATCTAATTATAATTGAAGGAAAGAACAAAATTCGTCAGCTCTGACTGCCTAGCCACTCTACAGATATTTGTAAGGCTCGGCAATGGAGGAGACTCAAAGCGAGTTGCTGTTCCCTTTTTGCTAATTTGGACTACATATAAAGTGCTGTGGAGAAGAGGACTGATGTCACTCCTTTTGGTGCTCAGGGGGACACTCTGCCCTCACTAGCCATCGACCTTTCGACCAGAATGGCCAGTTAATTATGGTTTCATAAACATATAAATATATACATATTCAGTTGTGTGTATATGTATATATAACATTTGTACATATGTATTTTCCTGTCAGGTTTGTAAAACGTTCCTTTTGCTCTTGAGTTCAACATGCATTCCTTTTAGTTGGAAGGCTTGTTTGATAGATATGCTGACTTTTTATGACTTTTTTTTCTATAGGTTTGAAGTTTTATTTTTAAATGGCTTCTCTTCTGATTTGTTTTATAAATGCTTATAGACTGGTTAAAAAAACAACTGAAAGAAAAAATGCAAACACATCCAGTCATCTGTAAGATGCGTAGCATAAAGATGGGAGGTGGGGTGGGTGGGTCGGTGTCCTAATGTAAATCACGAAACTGTCTTTACTGCCTCTTGTGTATTATTCGCAGATATTATGACCGATAAATCAAGGCATTTGGTTTATGACCGCTTTCAATTCGTATGTTCTTTGGGGAGTTTTAATGTTTTTATCCAATTGTTAGTTTGTTTTATATGCCAAGTATAGGTAAAATGTAAAATACTCTATGTGCTTTTTGATTGCTTTTTCTGTGAAAATAATGCCTGGTCTCTTTAAAGAAATGTCTGGTAATTGTAGCACCAGCACATGGTCTAGCCCAGGGGTCACCAACCTTTTTGAAACTGAGAGCTCCTTCATGGGTACTGAGTCATACGAAGAGCTGCCAGTTTGATAGGCTCTCCTGAAATTACACATTTGCTCAGTTTGCCTTTAGTTATACATTATCAATAATGATTAATGATACTCATCTATGGGAAGACACTGATCACGTTAATGATTTCTCACAGTTATCAACAATAAAAATCAAAAATTAATTTTAGACGCAGCTCACTAGTGAGTTGTACTATTTTTACAACAGGCCTGCGGGCATCTTATGTGGTCCTTGGGGGCGACCTGGTGCCCGCGGGCACCGTGTTGGTGACCCCTGGTCTAGCCTGATCGCTGCACATGCGTCATATTCAGTGTTTTTCTCTAGTCAATTCAATCTTGCTTTTAAACTCAGTCCACTGTTTTAGGAATCATGTACAATTCTACCTCTCTTGGAAGGGTAGACCCTGCATTTCATTCAGTGTTACCCCAATGTTTTTTTTTCTATGGACATTAATACATTATTTTTATGTACCAGCATGACTGAAATGGCTGTTTTATTATTATTATTATTATTATTATTATTATTATTAACACTAGCTGTTTTTAAACTTTCCATTGCAGTGTTTGATAAGGGCATCACTGATTTTTTTTATTCCCCCTCCCCCTCAATTATTTATTTTTTTAAACTCCTAAAAATTAATGTAGCTTATGGAGAACTTGTTTCAGACTTGCTTTGTAAATTTGAGTGTTATATTTGTTTATTTATTTAAATCCTCATCTTCCTTGTTTGAACCCATTTTCATACTATTCATGGCATTTGGCAGACACCCTTAGCCAGAGCGTATCTCATTTGTACAACCGAACAATTGAGGGCTAAGGGCATTGCTCAAGGGCCCAACAGTGACAGCTTGATGTCGGTGGTACTTGAACCCCTGACCTTCTGATCAGTAATCCCGAGCCTTAACCACTGAGCCGCCATGGTCCAATATATATTTTTATAGAGAGATCGATAGAGAAATTTCAGGAGTATCTAACTTACCATAAAATTGTGAGTAAGTTTGTAAAGTACATCTGGGTTCAAGGGTCTAGGTTTAGTGGAGTGCAAGATTGCATATTTTGACATGGCCCAGTTTGGATGTTTAGCGACAATATCTACCACTGCTAAGGGGGCTGTTTTCAATTACAGGGGTTAATTTCTTTATCTGTCCTGTCCACAGTTTTTGAGAGATGAAGCTGAGATTTTTTATGATGGGTAGGAGGACACCCGAAGCTGTTCCAATTAAATTTTTACTAAGAATCCACATAATGATGTCATCACACAAAACAAGACCTTTCTCTTATAATGGGTGAAGGAGAAAAAAATGGAGTGAACTTGTGTATGTTCAGGACCAAAAGCTTTGCTGTCAGATCGAGTTGTACCCGCACCTTATCCGGACTGCGTTTGGCAACACTTAAAATTTAAAATGGGGAATTTTTTTTTTCTTTTAATGAGGGGTAGTACAGCAGGGGGTGCTGTGTACTTAAATTTTATGGTTTGGTAGAAGTTTGCATGCTCAAGAGTGCTCTTGTTGGCAAATGTGGTTCACTAATAAAAGTGTAGCTAACATTTTTAAGCAAAAAAGAGCACAGTATTGCCTTGGGCACTGAACATAGTGTTAAATGACAACTGTGTCATTTTGACAGAGGAGTTATTACAGTTGTGTAATAAATGTAAAAACTTTGGAGTTTACATGTCGTTCTAAAATTAAGATCTGTGATACAGAGCTTCATCGGGTAGTGTTGTCCCCTCATAGCCCTGGGCTCTTTGTTTGATCATGAGTTTGTTGTATTTTTCTTCTGTGTCAATTTCCTCCTTTCTCAAAACATTCCCCAGAAATATTGCTGACTGATGATTAATTAATAAACACCAGTGCATGTGTTTAGAAATAGGGTTCAGTTATTTGACAGTAAAGTGTTATTGGTTTTACGTCCCATATTGACATTTGAAGAAACAGTTATGGTTATTGATTGAGTCCAGCTAGTTATTGAGCATTTGGATAAAAAAAAAAAGTCAATGCTTTACTTTTGATGCATCAATAAGACTTTTCATGATTACATCTCCATGTCTGCCTCACAGCAAAAAAGTCATGGGCTCGGGAAGGCCTTTTGGTGTGGAGTATGCATGTTCTACCTGTGTTCCTCCAGGTTTTTTTCTGGGTACTCTGGCTTCCTTTCACAGTTCAAAGACATAAACGTTAGGATAATTGCCTGTTTCAAATATTCCCTAGGTGTGAGTGTGAATGGTTGGATGCGTGTGTTGCCTTGTGATGGACTGGTAGGTCAGCTGGGATGTGCTCAAGTCTCCCTGTGCCCAAATAAGGTTCAGTGGTTCAGCATTTCGAATATAAAAGTCCCTTCATTGTAAAACACATTTTTTTACAGTCTCTGAAAGTGCCACATTTGTCTTCGTCACTTAACAGATTGGTCTTTGGATCTACTTGAAGCAGGTAGCATTATTGCTTTACAGCTCCAGGGTCATCTGTTTGATCCTGAGCTCAGGATACTGTCTGTCTGGACTTTCCGTGCACGGTCCACCTGTGTTCATTCAAGAAAAAAACCCCACAGGTTTCCAACCACAGTCCTTTAGTACCACAGGGTGTGCACACCATTTTTGCGGTTAGACCACATTTATGAAACTCACAACTAACAAAGGTCACATTATGTCTCAAAAATAACAGTACCAATCTTTTCTTTGTTGGGGTTTTATCATCAAGGGTGTGTGTTTTAAGCTTTGATCTACACTTCTAGACAACTGCATCTTGGGTACCGTTAGCTTCTAGAACAGTGTGGTCTCTACGATTTACCTCATAAATTTACAGTATAATGGTTTAAGGGGAAAGTACAGAATACAGACTTGTTGGTAAAGGACAAGTACAATCAATCTGGTACCTTTAATTTTGTTTTCCTTATTTATTCAGTTAGCCAATCATACGGCAGCAATTGGATTACTGGGTATGTGTATGAGTATACAATTCATTTAATGTAGCCAGTGTTTTATGTACCTATTAGCTTTTTCAACACAAATGTATTCTATTTTAGACGGAACAGTCCCCTCACAGCAAGAAAGGTCTGAGTTGAAATCTGGGAAGTTTGCATGGTTTCTTTGTGCTTGTGTGGGTTTCCTCCAGGTACTCTGGACTCTACAGTCTACAGACATGCACATAAGGGCAACTGACTACTTTGAATTCCCCATAGGTGTGAATGCCTGTTTGTCTCTTAGATAGTCCTGCAATGGACTGGTGACCTGTTCAGAATATACCTTGCCTCAGCTTAGGTTGCCTACAGCTTCCCTCTGGCCTTGACAGGTAAGTGGTATAAATAATGAATGTTTTATATTTTAAAATAAACATATTACTTTGTCATATTTGTGTTTTTTTTCTATAAAAGTACCAGTAATAGCAGTAACTTTTATTCAGACAATTTAAATATTAATGAAATATTGAACCATGAATAAAAGTGGAATTTACAAGAGCAATGGTCCCATTTAACCCCTTCAGATCTGTTATTTTTGACTGAGCAAAAGGATTAAGCGGTTTGGCGAATAAATCAAATACGCACTATTTTTACTCTTCTTTCATAAAGATATTGTGTGTGTGTGTGTGTGTGTGTTAAGACATTTTTGCCAGGTCATGTTTTTATTAGAATTTTAACATGTCCATTACAATGGGTGCCATGACTAGATGAGCATAAAATGTCATGAAAGGTTGAGAAAAGAATATTTTTTAACATAATAGTCATCTAACAAATAATCATCTCAGTCTCTTACTCTTTTTGCCAAACTGATGTATGATTTTATGTGGCCAAAGAACTTCTAAAGAATATGATTATCGTACATTCTTTGCATTATCCATTACCATGAATCCTGATTCATCGTCCTTCCACTAGGTGACGGCAGCCTATTTAAAGTAAACAACTAGTCATGATCAGAGTTCATGACTCAAGAAAGATTGCATGCTAGCTCGTCACTGTTAAGCGCTGTCAGAAAATGCAAGTGAAAAGAGGACAAAAGCATAAATGAGTCATTTTGCCATGCAGATTTCATGGTTGCCCTTTTAGAATAGCAGTGCAGTGAATATTCATCCCTTGATCACCTTAAAATCTAGTGTTTGACACCCCTCACCCACACATTTGGAAAAGGATGTCTGCTAGTGTCCCTGCATGTTTGTATACGACTGTGTGCAGGTCTGAACATGCACATTACCTTGATATACTGTATGTATGATTGTAGATAAATACCTTGTCATTGTGACTAACCATATAACAACTAATTAGATGAGATGGTCACATGACCAAGAGACTAGGAACAACTCCATCTGTTGGACTATAACATACTATAATAAATGGATCAGTCCCCGAGGAGGTTTCATACCCCAATTCCTCAGAACGCACAAGAAATGGAGAAGGAGTTGCTAAGAGGAGAAGCGCCATCTACAACCATGACTCCTATAAGCCAAGGCAGTAAATCAGAACAGAGCGCCCCACCAGAACAAGTGTTGGAAGATATGCACCATAAACGGTGCCCATTACCAGAAATGTGCACCCGTGAGCCCCGACAACAGTTCCAGACGTTGGTGACACAGTACACAATCACATCCAGATATACTGGACAACTGTCTCATTCACGTTCCTGCCAGTCACCACGCACAGAGAATCATGAGCAAAAGAGGCACCACCCATCACAGGCTTGTTTGTGACATGGTGTATCATGATGACTGCGGAGAACCATACCACTTCTCTCCTGACCTTAGTGATGAGCTGAAAGAGGACTCCTCCCATACACTATGCTCTACCCCTCCTCAGACAACCCTCCATGACAATCCGATGTGGCCAAAGAACCCAGCCACAGCCTTTCTGTACACCACATTAACAAATTTGCAGAAATATGAAGAAAAAAGAGAGAAGTCCCTCTCATTGCCCCAACTTTTACTGATCTGTCACCTTCTCGAAAGCTTACATGTGGAGAAATAGAGCCGACCATCCCACCCTTAGGAATTTTCAAGGATGAAGGTTGCACAGGACAACATCCTCCCAAATTACATCACAGAGTGCTACAAGTTTCAGACCCTCAAAAACTACCTCAAATGTGAAGAAGCCTCGCTTGTGGCAGTTTCTTATAACAACTCCAGGCAACCATACACTGACACAATGCTGGGTCTTACTAACATATGTTCAGCCTCATAAATTGGCTGTAGGACATATTGCAGAGTTAATGCATGGCTCTGGTACAACTGCAAGGCTTTGATTTAATAAAGGGTTTCTTTATTTCAAGGAAATTTTTTTAGAGTTGAGTACTTATAATGCAATAAACAAAGTAAGATCCCTCAATAAGAAAGCAGACAGGAGTAACTAGAAGTAACTACTATGAGAACACAATGGTATGTAGTCACAGTAAATAAACAGAATAATACATTTCACTTTGCACAGTGACACTAAATAGTTGAGTTTTAGCTAATCTCCCCCAACACTAGAGGCCTGTGCTATAAAGTGGGATTGGAGGCTTAGCCAGGTAAAATCAGGAATAAAGTTGTAATGTCAGGAGTAACTTCCGGATTAAATGGAGCTTCAGAATCTTTATCAGCACTGCCCATTTCCCTAGTGACCCTAGGATAGTAGTGTATGTTATTTAACTTAAAACTTAACCGTTACATAAACTTAATAAAGTAGTATTTGAAACACACATAGTAAAATTATATATAATAGTATATATTCTATAAAATATAGCTGCAAGCGTTGATTCCTGGGGTCCAAGAGAAGACACTCATGAAGAGTGCGAGTGATAATGAACAGGATTGATGGTGATGCAGTGGTGATGATGTCAGAGAGTGGTTGAAATCTATGAAGATGTCACAGAGAGGGTTTTTGTGGAAGAGAAATAATGAAGAGGAGAAAAAGGGTTTTTTGAAAAAGGGTGAAGAGGAAGTGATGATATAGTGGAAGTGGAGGGATGATGGAGGAGAAAAGAAATGATGGTGACGTGGAGATGATGATGTCACGGGGTTGTTCGGAATCTTTGCAAATGTCACAAGGTTTTTGTAAAAGACATTCTTCAAATTGCAAAATAATAAATGTAGGGTTTTCAAAAATATATATATATATATTGATGTCACAGTCAATGATATTGGCTCATGTGCACGCTAATTAGGAAATTAGGCAATTTCACCGTCTTGTGGTGTGCCTCTTTTTACATGAATGAGCACTGACTCCAATTCAATTTCCAGACTTCTTAATCCCCTTCATAGAGCGAGTTAACCCCAGTATAAGAAGTTATGGTGTGTTTACTCTAACTTCACTCAATAACCCTGAGTTAACCCTCGCTCGGTAAGTTAAACTTACTTTGTAACATGACTTGATATCCATTGAGATGGACGTTAAACCTTTAAAAACCCCGTATTTAACAGTTTTTAAATATATTTAAATTACCTTTACTTATTATCACTTAAAATGGTTAGAACTGTACTGAGTGCAAATTATAATCATAAACACCTAATTATAAGTATGAGGGAAAAGAGGTGCTTCCTCCTCCTGTCATGATTCCGAGCCATGCTTGTCTCCTCTGATGTCTAAAGCTCTCTTAGACCCCATTACAGGTCTTGACTTAACAGCGATTGGATAATTAAAAAAACAAATTATAAACATTGCATTAGTCATATGATAAAATCACAAATTTTTATGTGTTTGAACCCAAAAATATGTCATGTGCGTTCCAGTGGACGCGGGGTATGAAGAGGTTAATCATCATCATCATCATCAGGCGCCGTCCACTTGAAGTGCATCCATTCTATTTCTATTAGATTGTTTTCTCTCATCCATTCTTTGATGTGCTTCCTCTAAATAATTCTAGATCTCCTCCGCCCTCATCTTTTCCCATCAACTTGCCTTACACTGATAATCATTGGGTTGTGTTTGTTCTTTTCAAGCGTCCGAAATAGTGACATATGCTTTTCTTTGTTGATGTCCATGATATTTTGTCATCTAGCTTTCAAACTTCTTTATTGGTTAATGACAAGCAAGAAGGTCGTGGGTTCAAGTCTCGGCCTTGGGTGTGTCACAGTGGAGTTTGCATGCTCTCACGGTGCTTGGTTTTGGTTTCCTCTGGGTACTCCGGTTTCCTTCCACATTTCAAAACATGCACAGTACGCTAATTGGCTGTTCCAAGCGGATAAAACGGTTCAGAAAATGAATGAATGAATGAATGAATAGTTACGCACTGGATAAGCCACACTAGTCTCCAGCCCAACAGGTGGCAGCAGAGCACCAGGGCAGCTTAACTCTTGTCTCTAAGAACGACAGAGAAAGAAGAGGAGGCCTGTTTAATTTTTACATATATGTTTTTTTCCAACTCCTGACTGTAAATTACAGGTTAATCATTGAGAGGCAGATTGGATCAGATCGACCGTGTAAGCGGCTTGATGTCTAAAGATAGTCGGCACGATGGTCGTCGGCGCGGCGGCGCTCAGCACCGGGCCGGACAGAGAGCGGCTCAGAGCGGGGACGCCAGAGAGAGATCCGGGAGTAACAGCTCCGGCTCGTCACACGGAGGAGGGAAAGGCAGGAGCAGCTCCATCAACGTTGCTCTAATGGTAACCAGCATCACTTCCCTTCTTGGCTGCTGTTTGGATAAAGAACCAAACGTTCAAACGTTGGAATTAATCCACTAGGATTTGGAGGTTAATGTCTGTACGGTTGAAAAGAAGAGATTTGAGTTTATTCTGGGGATCACAGGGTGAACCTGCCTGTGTGTGTGTGTGTGTGTGTGTGTAGCTTTATTCTCGTGCCCTTCACTAGCTCTGTAATTATATTGGGTTTGTATAAATGCAGTTTGTGGTCATTTTCTTCTACAATGATTGAGTCACAGGACTGCTGGAGGATCCACTAGTTATTTATCAGGTACATCTGAGGGGCTGGTGCACAAAACCAAGATAAGGGATTAAATTGTGTTTTTTTTCCTGAATTTATCCTGGACTTGCTGGTACAAACGCAGATTAAATGAAACTCAGACATGTTAAGGTGGAGATTTATTCCTTGCAGCCAGCCTGTAAGAGAGAAGGTTAAGAGTCAGATTAAAATGATACTTATTTATAAATAATGTGTTCTGATCTTCTGTAGCCTGAACAGAAATAACTCAAAGGCACAACAATAAACTCACTCAACCACTCACTCACTCACACTCATTCACACTCCCTCACCACTCACTCACACTCACTCACCCTCCCTCCCTCAACCACTCACTCTAACTCCCTCCCTCCCTCAACCACTCACTCACTCACTCACTCACACTAACTCACTCCCTCAACCACTCACTCTTTCACACTCATTCACTCAACCACTCACTCACTCAACCACTCACTCACTTTTACAACCAACCACTCACTCACTCAACCACTCAATCACTCACACTCACTCAATCACTCACTCACACCCACTCAATCACTCACTCACATCCACTCAATCACTCACTCACACCCACTCACTCAGCCACTCATTCAACCACTCACTCACTTACTCAACCAACCACTCACTCACACTCACTCAACCACTCACTCACTCAGCCATTCACTCTTTCACACTCATTCACTCAACCACTCACTCAACCACTCACTCACTTTTACAACCAACCACTCACTCACTCAACCACTCACTCAACCACTCACTCACTTTTACAACCAACCACTCACTCACTCAACCACTCACTCACTCCCTCCCTCACTCACTCCCTCCCTCACTCACTCCCTCCCTCACTCACTCACTCACTCACTCACTCACTCACTCAACCACTCCCTCCCTCACTCACTCCCTCCCTCCCTCACTCACTCACTCACTCAACCACTCACTCACTCAACCACTCACTCACTCCCTCCCTCACTCACTCAACCACTCACTCACTCAACCACTCACTCACTCAACCACTCACTCACTCACTCCCTCCCTCAACCACTCACTCCCTCAACCACTCACTCCCTCCCTCAACCACTCCCTCCCTCAACCACTCCCTGCGGGAGGAAACCGAAGTACCCAGAGGAAACCCACACACACACGGGAAAACATGAAAACTCCACGCAGAAACGCCAAAACTCAGGACACGAGCTCGGGACCTTCTTCCTGTGAGTCAGGCCGGGTAACCATGGTGCCACTCAGCATTCAGATTTATCTCTCTAAAGATCCTTTATATTCTTATTTAAGTATGTCTTCTGTTTTTTTATTTTTAACTATCATCATTCATGTGGTGGGAGTTATTACTCTCGCAGATTGCGGTCAGAGGTTTGATGAGTATCTTTTATGGCTGAAGTTGCTAAGACGGCTTCAGTCCAGTCCTTGATGTGGGCAATTAGTGGTAGTCTATTTATAGACTGAAGTCCCAGTCATGTGTATCCTCTTCGCAATGCCATGCTCTTTATTGAACGATGTTCTAGATGAGGAAGCTTTAATACTCAGGCATTCATTCTGGCATGAAAGAGTCTTCGGTGCCAGGTGTCACGTGTTGTTGTATTAGCTATACAAATGTGAAGAGTGCTCTGTAGTTGTTGTTGAACGAACTATGCTGGAAATTGGACAACCTAAAGCATTCCACCGAGGGCGCTGCTGTGAAACCCGAGATTGTGAATGTCACTAACCATCTCCCACTTTCGCCTGTCGCCTCCTACCTTCACTACAGCCGGCCTACGACTGCCTTTCTCCTGACTAGGTTACTTAATGTACTGTTGATTGCTATATTCATTGGCTCATCTTTGATAAATTGTTAAACCGACTTCTTTGCCTGATTTGGATCTTCTAGAACTTGCACTAGTCCGTCCCTGGCCTTTGCAGACAATAATTTGATAGAAAGATGAAGGTTCACAGGCGATGGAATGAGGTATTGATGTAGGCTGCTGGTCCAAAATTAAACCGTCATCCAGCATGGTCCCATGCTCTAACCCTCCCACAGATCTGTGTTGCCCTGCAATACTTAGCACGTGACATGTTCCTTTACTCAGTTGGAAATGCAGAGAATCTAAAGAACAGTACTGTGTTTAGTACTCAAATCCCTTGTGCACGTAATAATAATTTTTTTTCTGGCCACAGACGACCTCTCCACAACAAAGAGGAGTTCTGTAGGATTGCTGGTACTGGATTTCCTAATTAAATTTTTAGTGCAGTAACCCTCTGGCTTGGAGTTTATCATATTCATCTGCCTTGTAGCTTTTTTATCATTTAAGGGTCTTGCACTTTCTTTTGAGTTCCCAGGTTGCTCATATCTAAATCCGCCTGTTTATCGGCGCCCCGCCCCCTCGCCTCGGAGGCTATCGGCCGCCCCCCTCGCCTCGGAGGCTATCGGCCGCCCCCCTCGCCTCGGAGGCTATCGGCCGCCCCCCTCGCCTCGGAGGCTATCGGCCGCCCCCCTCGCCTCGGAGGCTAT
>JAOUQZ010000010.1:12318605-12367073 GCA_028564935.1 Neosilurus hyrtlii | reverse complement strand
GGAGGCTATCGGCTGTCCCCCCCCTGCCTCGGAGGCTATCGGCTGTCCCCCCCCTGCCTCGGAGGCTATCGGCTGTCCCGCCCGCCTCGGAGTTTATTTGGTAGGGGTGAATGGGGTATTAAGAACCAAAAGGTACATTGAACCATTATGGTTATAGCAAGTCTGTTGGTGCTATACATCCCATGCTACCCTGCTTTGATCACATGATTAGTCAGCTTTCTGTTTTGATGCCATGTGCCTTCCTTGCAAATCCAAGAGGAATTTTATGAATAAGTGTTTTCCACAAATAAACCCCCTAAATAAATCCTGTCATCATAACGGCAAGTTCTTCATGCCACCTTTAATCTGGTTTTTCAAAAAACTTTATCAGACAGTTCAGTAGATTTAGGTTCATAAATCAGATATGTTTCAAATGGCCGATAAAATGGTTATTGTTGTATTGAAAAGATTTCTGATGTAACACACTGTGGGGTGTTATAGACCACTGGAAATGGGGTACTAAGAAGAAATGTAGTTGTAGGCTTACAATTCTTTGATACATCCACACAAGTAAGAGTGCCAGATACCATCATGGTTACACATACTGGCACCTCAGAATGTTCAGCTGTTGCTAAAATTCTTGTTTCTGTTAGATAACCACTGTGTTAATGCTCGGTAACATCAGATTAATGTCAACAAAATAATGTTACCCTTCATGGGGAAAAAAGGAGTGAGAGCCTCTGAAAATGTTACCAGTTAATGTTACACTGTGCAGCTAAAGCTACTTATCATTTCATGCAAATACATCTCCATCATTTAAACCATGGAAGGTAACTTAAAACGGTAGCATGAAACAAATTGACTTTCTAAAAATCAACAGGAAGGAAGACTTTTGAGTTCTAACAAAGTGATCACGACCGCTTGTGAATCTGTATTAACATGAAACACCATTTAACGATGCCTTACGTTATGCTTTGATGCTCTCTTGATGTAGGTGTATGAGAGTGAGTCAGAGACAGGGTCAGAATGCAGGGACAGTGGAGAGAGTTTCCATTCTGAGGTGAGTGGTGAAAGGTATCTGGTAGTTTAGAATAAAATGTGATACACGTAGTCTTTTCAGAATTTTATGGACTCTGATTTATCTGAAAATGATCAACTCAGTGTATTATGTGTAGGTGAACCATCCTCGGCCTGCAAATGCAAATCGACGATGCACCCTCGAATCCTATCACCAGAATAAAAAACATTAACTTAAAACGTGATTTTTATCATCAATGCTTTGGTATATGTTTAATTCTTAAGTGCTTTTAATTTTGTTTTAGAATTATAACTGTGAAAAGATGCTCAGTAAACTATCTCTCTTGATATATATAGATGTATGAAAGTGAGTCAGAGACAGGGTCACAATTCAGGGACAGTGGAGAGAGTTTCAATCCTGAGGTGAGTTTAGAATAAAATGTGAATTTTATGCAGGTTCTGCTCACTTTTAAACTGCAAATCCACAGTGTACCCTCAATCCAACATTTGTTTTAAATGGATATGCCACATATACTATACATGTGTGTGGGAGTGGGGAGGGGGGTGTCCCAGGGTCCCAGGGTCCCAGGACTGGTATGTATCCTTTGTAACAACCTGCTAAATCTACTGCATTAACATTTTAAAATATGGTTGAGGACCCCCCTACACACACACACACACACACACACATTACAGATTCCTCTGACATCCTTCATAAACATTTCATCATATGTTCATATTCAGATAGGATAAAATTTACATGAAGACCACATAGTGTTTTATTGTTTCCACCAGGGGCCGTTATTTAAAACGTTTGGATTAAGTTTATCTGAGTACCCAGATCCCCGTTTTTTCGTATTAAGTATTGGATAATGCTGATTCATTTACAAGATGAAGTCATCCCTCCATAACGTTCATCAAGGTCATGGGGGAAGCTGGAGTGAATCCCAGCTGATTTAATGTGTATGTCTTATGACTATGGGAGGAAACCCACATAAGCATGGGGGAAACCAGCAAACTTCCTTTACAAAAGGCTTACATCTGAACACCAAAACTTCTCTCCATAAGGTAACAGGGCAAGTCCCCGAGCCCACCCTATCACAAGTTATGGGATGTGGACCTCTGTGTATTAGAAGTCATCCGAATTCTGTAATCAGCCACTTCAAAAGAAACATTTACAAATCCATTAACTTTCAACTAAAATCACTGTAGCTCAGTGAATTTGTTCAGTGATAAAGTGCTCCGCTTAGTTATAAACATATTCGTTTGGGGTGTTACTGCAGGTTGTTGGTAACATTTTTGTGTTAGGTCGAGCTTTGCGTATCATTTACATTCTGCCTTTCGATTCTGGCGGTTCAAGTGCTTTATTCTGTGTGGTTAAACAGGGACGGATGCACTATGTACTCAGTAAAGGTGAATCAGCAATGGAAATCACTAGAGACTATAATCGTTGCTATAATTAAACTATTCATCATTGCTGTTGGTCTCATCCAGTGTCTCTTTCCCTGTGACCATACAATGTATATCTTCAGTTTTAATGTAATATGATGCAAAAAAATTGCTTTGTGGAGTGTGAGGACATGTCTGCCTCACTGTGACTGACAGCAACAGACAGCACAGTGTTGCCTTTTCAGTAGGAGTGAAATAGGGTGGGAAGAAAGTGTACAGTGTGAGGGGAAATGCTACTGTAATATAAGATTCAAAAAATGCAAACCTCTGCCAAGCCCAGCAAACCCCCTTATGAACCAAAATGTCAAATCATCTGATTTTGCAGCGATAAATCCATAACAATTCCTGGATCCAGAATCTGATCCAAATCAACTTCAGAATTTGAATCTCAAGTCTTTGTGCAAAGCAACATTCTGGTAGAAATGTCCTAAAATTTTCACATTAATTTTTTTGCACAATTTTTCTGGCAAACACACAAACAAACCATTCCAAAACACAGCCTCCTTAGTAGAGTTAATCCTACTTGGGTTACAGGCAGGCTGAAGCCTATTGCAGCTGACGCTCTCCAGTACATCACAGGGCCGACACACAATTTTGATCAAGCAGTTAGCTAATGTGCATGTCTTTGTACTGTGGAAGGACACCGGAGTACCAGGAGGAAACCCATGAAAGCATGGGAAGAATATGCAAGCTCCAGTCCAAAATGCTCTCACTGAGCCCAGGGGACTCGAACCCAGGACCTTCCTGCTGTGAGACAGACGTGTAAAATACTAAACCACAGACGTATGATAAAAGTTGCCTAGAAATACAGTCCGTGTGTGTGGGTGTGTTGGGTGGATTGTCAGTACATACTCACGCACATACACAAAGTAAATAGTCTCGAGTCTCAGCAGTGCACCTGAATAATATTGTATGGGTGTGATTGTACATTGTTTCGTGTAGTGTACAGCACAGAAAGAAAACAGACTGAGGTTCAAAATAAAACCTGTTTTGTTAGTATAGGGTAAAGTCTGTGTACATTTAAGTTGTAATAATCTCAGCATGGCTGTTCTGGCATTCTGTCTTCACTTAAAAAAGACCTTTCTTTCCTTTTCTGCGCATACTTTGGTGCTCTTCACAGGCATCAGCACTGCGTGATTTATCACGTCTGTTGCTGAGGCTTTCAACACCTTTTTTTTTTTTTCTTTTCTTCATTGTGCTGCTTTTCTGTTGCCCTCGTTCCTCCAGTGGTGTCGCTGTGGTTCACCTTGGTTCAACATGGCTTTGTTTACATGCCCCTGTCCAGCACGAATCATGTGCTGCTAAGTCCAGTTAGATGTGCTTGTGTGTGTATGTGTTCCTTTCACACTTTGACACGCACACCGACTGAGCCCTCGAGCACAGAGTGGGCCGGTGTGCCATGTACACATGACTGCATGCGGGGGGATGAGAGTGAGAGGAAAGGAGCAAGCATGCTTTCTGCTGTTTGAGTAAGCTCTGTGCAGCAGAGAGAGAGTGTGTGTGAGAGGGGAGGGGGGGAAGAGATGATGATTTAACAGAACAGCAGAGAGGCAGTTTGCAGCAGTAGTGGCTGCGGCGTTGGTCTGGCAGGGACAGTGCATGCTCAGCAGGGCAAAAGTGCAGTATTTATAGGCTCAGCTCTGATTATCAAAGGAGCATGCAGTACCCTCTGCTACCCTGATTGGTGGAGAGGCTGACACAGCCGGCCTAGCGGCTATTTTGGTCCTGCTGTCAAATGACGATGATAGCCTTCGCGTGCAGTGGCTACGATGCCAGCTAGGGGCAAGTTGGTTTCGGGAAGTTTGCGGCAGAAGTATGTCAGTGACGAGTGAAGACAAAGAACCTGCTTACAGACTCTACTTCTACTCTGTATGTAATGTCAGATCTTTTACTAACTGTCCTTTTCTCTTTCTGTTCTGCTGGGCATGCCTGTGTGCTTAGATCTGCTTATAGACACGAAACCTTATCCCTGCCGACTCTGTGTCCATTTAGTTGACTGCCTTTCTGTGGACTGTGTGTGCGTTGGGGATCTTAACAAGTGGCACCCACTTCCTTACAGGTGTCACATTATTTTATAATGGAGAACTTGAACTTGAAAATTGAAATTTGCTTCCACTGTACACAATCTAGGTAGAATTTTAATTTGTTATATGGCAATCGACTTGGGCAGCTGCTCAGAACAGTTAGATCGGCAATGATAGTATACTTGTGCAGTGTAACTGGCAAAAGCCTAAGTAGGATAAGTAACTGGATCATGGATTTTATTGTAATTGTGATGAAGAGGTTTGTGTGCTATTGATTTCCAGCTTGCAATCTACATTTTGTATCAAGAATAAGTTAATCATCCGGAACCAAAAGCCTGAAAAACAGCACTTCTGCCATGTCTGGTTTAATGAGAGGAGGCGAGAGTGTTATTTACAGCCGTGCAGTTGGGAATTACTTACCGGTTGTGACTGTTGTGAAAATCCACCTGGATGGGGTATTTTTGGATAATTGTGCAATAACGTGTCGAAAACAATTAAAAGAACACCACAGCAAAAACTATAACTGTAAATTTTCATTACGCTCCTTATCAAAATCTGTTTTTATATCCATGTGACATTTGGATTTTAGTATATACTACATGGGAACAGTGCAATCTGATTGGCTTGCTATTTCACAGATATTGGAGATTATTCCAAGTGGATAATGCTTAAATCAAAACCGATGATTCATGGTTAGTCACTGTCACATTGCACAAATTGTGTAATCACTTCACGCTTTAAAATAAAAAAATAAACCAAAAAACTCCCTAATCCCTAGTTTTCTGTAGTATATACTGAAAGGATTGAGTGCTGTTTGCTTTTGTTTCTGAATGAGTAGGGTGAATAGAACAGACACCTTTTAGCTACACAGAACTGTTAGCCAACTCAAACCTCAGAGCCCACCTGACCTGTTAAACTGTATAAATATAAACTTGGAAAAATCTCATTTTAGGTTTTTTTTTTCTTGTTTCACATGGTATGTATTAAGAGGCCTTTACAAAGCACAGTTTACTTTCGTCTTGTTACTTTACAGAATAGATGCCGTTAGCAATACAGCTGTTAGCTTTTTAGGTTGTACCCCACCTTCACCCATAGTTGGCTGGGATAGTCTCCAGCTTTGCTGGGATAGGATAAAGTGATATAATGGACGGGACGTTTATCTGGCTCAAAGTGTAGGGCTCACCTGACCTGCCTCAGTGTCATCGTTAAAATATGTAAATGACAGCCACCTCGCAATTGGTGCATAATTGTTAATTAAGCCCTAGATAGCAGACCAATCAGATTGTGCTATTCCTCTGCAGTATATACTTACTTATAGTATATATACTATGCTTTACTGCTGCCAGATCTAATTAGCCAGACAAGGTTAATTAATTTTTTGTAACATCATGGCTCCGACAACAACAGACTCAAGTGTAATTTGAATATTTGCCTGTCTAGTATAAACAAACACTTATTCTTATGTCTCGATACCTGTAACATGTTGCTGCTGATGCCTGTCCAGGAATCTGGGCTCGGCAAGACATCGCAAGTGCAGAAAAGGGAAGAAAGGTCTTTTTTTAAGTGAAGACAGAAACTCGCAATGCTAGCTGAGGAATAATTAAGGTGGTGTTTCCAGGGATCAACTTGCAAATTAGCCTGTGTGACATCAGGTGCAGCTAGAATTCAGACTTGCTTGTTCGCTGTATGTGTGTTTTATATATTTTTCTAATAAAATTGAATATAAATTTAAGTCCTAAAATTTCACTGACTTTCCTGCAAGTTATTGTATTATTCACTGTGTATAGTACAGGTTAATATTATAATATTAGAAGTTAATCTGATATTTATTATAATATATTTTACAAAACAATGAACAAAGTAATGGACCATGAAACAGTTCATTCATGTATGTATTGTTTTGTTTATCATGTTTGTTTAAAAGGTGTTGCTGATGTGATTAAAGGTGCCCATTCACTAGCCAATATCCTCTGTGTTTCTCTAATATTATCAGTTTATTTTGGCTAAAAACAGACTTTTTTCACCACCCCAGATCGAGGGATTAGTATCACTTATTTTTCTGTTTTACGTCTTAGTTTGGTTCTGTTTTTGTCAATAAAATCCGTCTGTGTTTGTTTACAATAACAAGTCTGAGTGACCAGTAGAACGATCTTGCCCATGCACAATAACTTAAAAGTGCTATATTCACTAGTCAAAAGTTTGGATGCAGTTTCTTGGGGTTGGAAGAGGGGTAGAACAAATTATTTCAGTTATTTTTCGTTTTATGAGCTCAATTGTTTAAAAAGTGTTACTTATAAAAATATTATTTTATTATCTATACATGTATTATTTATTTATATTAACTTGGTTTAAATCAGGGAATAATATCAGACAAGTGCGCTGTTGCCCAAGTTCTTGATTTCCTAAATTCCAAGTTGACTGACCATCCCATTGCACTCTCATCACAACTTTGACTCCATAAAGGGAACAATTGTTTACAACAGCCGCTCTAACATTCAGTACCAGTCAAGAGTCTGGACACACCCACTCATTCTAACTGAAATTGGAGGTGTGTCTAAACTTTTGACAGGTAGTGTAGGTTTGTAGAATAAAGTGTAAAGTAATGGAAGAAGGCATATGATTCCAAGAGAGATAAACCTAAGGTAGTGCATTTTTTTAGCCATTATCCGGCAGTCCTAGCAGCAGCCTTATAATGTGTGCCTAAGCCCAGGAAACCAGGACTAAATATTTACTGTTGACCAGTGTCCCAGCAGTCAGCGTGACTACACTTCCTACTCTGTACGGCATTGTTTTCTGTGTATTGTAAAATCACTTGTATATTTTTGTTTGTTGTTCTGCGGTGAGAGGATGGTGAGAGAGAAATGGAGGGAACGAGGTTTGGAATGAAGATGCTTTGCTTTTCTAAAGTAGGTCAACTGTGTATATGAAAGCCCCGGGACATCCAGATTGTAACAGGCCTGGCAACTGTGTGCTCTTTCTGCATGTGTGAAACCTAATGAATCTATAAGCAAATACATAATTTCTAAGTGTACAACCAAAGGACTGGTTTTCATTGAAAAATATCAACTGAACATCTTCAGTACACTATGAAGCAGCGTTGTTTTTACTTGATTACTGGTTGCCGGCTGTTCTGAAAAGGACAATAGGAAATTAGTCCATCGTAATGCTGTCTTTATATAAGCTATAAAGCTTATGAGTGGCATAATGAAATGATCCTGACATCAGGGATCGTACAGTAGGTGAGTCACTTTTCAGGCTGCATTTCACACTATTATACTAGAGCACTGTAATTCTTAAATCTAATTGGTCAAAGGGTGTTGGGTAATTTTGTATAGCAGCAGGACTTTGATAGTGGTGCTTTACAATATTGTTTATACCGTTATTGCTTCTAAAGGAGCAGCCCTTTCCTGGGATGTGCATGATGGTGATGATGATGATAATAATAATATAGGGTATTTTAACAAAATGCATAATTGTTAATGTGAAGACGGGGTGTTTATGTAACTTTAATGGAATGTTTGTTATTCGTCAGTGATTTGTCATGTTCAGTCGGAGTGGTCAGTATGACAAAAGCATAATGTAAGATTTTTGGATTAATGTTTTCTGGACCGACGAGGCAAACAGAGTTACAGTACACATGTTAACAGAAGAAGAACCTCACACCATCCATGAAGCATGGTGTTGGAAATGTTGTGGTTTAGGGTTGCTTTACTGCCTCAGGGACTGGGAAGCTTGCAGTCATTGAGTCAGTTATGAGTTCTGTATCATATTAAAGAATTCTCGATTTTAATGTGTGAGGCCATTCTTCTGAAAGCTGAAGCTGAACTAGAGGTGGATCTTTCAATAGGGCAATCATTACCCTGGGGTAATGAACCTAAGTACACAAACTAATCCACCAAGTAATGGCTCAAAAAGAAGAAATGCAGTTATGGAACAGCTTAGTCAAAACCCAGATGAGAACTCTTGTGTTAGAGGCTTTGAAAAATGTAATACATGTAAGAAAACCCTCAAGCATCTTTTAACTGCAGCTAAAGCAGGCAAAACAAATTCAGGATGGTAATGTTAGGGGGAAAATATGCAAAACGCCTGTGACTTAATTCTGATAAAGGTAACCATAGTAACATTTTAGATCTTGAATGCACTTAATTTCTATATAAAAGAATATATTATTTAACAATATATTATGGATTTAATAATATTAAATCCATAATTTATTCGACAAAATTGTTAAAATAATTAAAATAATTATTAATAAAAAGATTATTTGGTTACAATTTATTACCTTTATGTAAAGTAACTGTATCAAATAATATCAGATGTTTTATATATTTAATACACCACACACACACACACACACACACACACACATATCTCTCTGGGCGGGTTGGGGGAGATGACCCTCCAACAATTTTCATGGGATGTACTTAATTTTTCATGTAACTATCAGTCAAGTGAAATTCTTATTTGAAATGAGTACTTTGCTTTGCCAGCATTGCAGTTGGTGGGTTGCATTACTGATGCTGAATACTAAAAGAACCATTAACAAAATGGCTGGCTTCTCCAAGTGCCTCTTCAGTCTTATAGAGTACAAAGCTTTAATGTATTCATGTTTTTGGTCCAATATTGAGAGATGATGTTTAAAGGAGGGGTTGAAGAGGGCAAGAGAGATAAGTGGAACTGAAACTTTCATAATGTTATACAAAAAAGATGTAAAATGGACTTGGTGTATAATCATAAAATGTTCATGGTGTGCTTGTGTTGAGAATATGTATCTCTAATTAAAATATTGTTCATGTAGGAAACAAGCAGTTGTTCTCATCCACAGTGTGAGTGTGAGACGTTCCTGACAGGCTCGGTTATGAGTGTTTTCTATTTGTAGGTGTTATTGTGAAACGGAAAACACTCGGGTGTCTCCCTTGGCCTGTGCAGAGCTCATAGAAAGCCAAACTCCTACACACACATGCTAGCTGAAATGATCAGTGTTCTGAGCTGAGCACTTCACTGGCATTCAATGTTCCCTTTTGTTATGTTTAATTCAATGATCATCAGTTTTCTTATCAACCATCAGACTGCATGCACTAATCACTCTCTCATCTGTGTGCAGCCGTCACCTACTAAAGTGTGGTATAGTAAATGTACATGGTTGTTTACATCATTGGAATAGTTAATGCATTGTGATACTGTGAATCTCAGAGCTGTGATTCCAATAGGAGCTATTAGTAACAGTGTAATACCCCTTGCTCACTGGGGCGAATGTGGTGGCGAATGTCGCAAGCGGGATTTTTAAACAAAAATTGCAGTTGTACGTGTTTCAAATACAAAATTGGGCACGAATTGTTTGCCAAGTTCACACCGGTTTGTTTAGAGGTCTGGTGAAGGAGCGTGTTTATTTTATTATGTAATCACTAGCGAGTTATGAATGTTGAAATGCGTCTTTTGTCTGCCTTTTTCGTGTTTCATTTGCCATGTGCATCTTCTGTGCGTCTGTCCAATGTGTTGGCAAAGCTCACTATCGCGCCCATGCATCCCCTTGCTCTGCCTCTTTTGTGGTGGTGAAGGGGCAGCTGTCGCTCCCCAAATTCGCAGAAATTGCCTGTGAAAGTGGAAAAAATTGTGTCGAGATTTCATTTGTCGCCTTCGCCATCATTCGCTGCGCACTGTTGAGTGAGCAAGGGGTTTAAGGACTGAGGCTGTGCAGATTGGGTGATGCATGAGGGGTTCAGGGTTAAGTATAACAAGCCCAGCTATTCTGTTACAGGAAAATGATCAGTGCTGGAATGATTACAGTAAAGTTGGTTATTTTCTGCCAATGTCATGTACTGAATTTAAAAAAAAAAAAAAAAAGAAGTTTTAGGCTAAGAGCCTTTTCACAGTCTTCTACAGCACTGGGGATACATAAAATGAGGGTTATTGTTCCAAAATCTGTACATATTATGTAAAATTTCATACATGAATAAATACACAATAGTTAGGAGTATCTTCAACTAAAAAAATTAACAAAAAGTGTCAGCTTGTCTTAAAAATCTACACGGAAGTAAAATTTTGAACAAATTTGAGTTTCCCACTTGAAAAATTCTCAGGATTCCAACTGAAATAATTTTCAAAGAAGGATGTTTGTCATGAAAATTTTTCCATTCAAAATTAGATAAGCATACGTCGTTTAACTAAATCATGCATTGGTGCCAATATCCCCCAACTGTTCTGCACAGGGTAGATCTGAATACATGAGGAAGTGTCCGTCCAAAATGTCCACTCCGACTTTTATCTCTCTTGTTATAATAAGAAATTTATCTTTTGTCAATCAGATGCACTTTTTATAAAGTACATCAAGGTGTGTAACTTTAGAGCAAAATATTTCTGAACCAGATTCTGAAATGTTGATTACACAAGCATGTTGAATATGTGTCAGTCCAAAAGTGTCCACTCCGAAATCTAGGTTTATGCCATCAGTAAATTAACACAAAAGATATTTCTACCAATAAAAGCTCAGAAAAAAATATCAATTTGCTACATATTTTATATAGTATACATTTAGAATCTTACAGGCTGGTTTAAACTTACTACTACTGACAATGATTTTTTTTAAAGAAATTTTATTGTTTTGGACAGGCAAACTTTCAAAGGCCATAACTTCCAAGAAAATAATGTTACAGCCAAAATGTAAAATGTTTTTATAACCTTAAACATTTAAGAAAATTACTGCGTCAAAGCACTAGTAAATTAAAAACCTTTATTTTTGGCCCCTTTGGGGCTGATTGCTCTAAGTGACTGTGAAAATGCAATTAACTGTTTTCATGTGACGCAAACTTTTACAAACAATATCTGTGCCTCATCAGAAGTGAGGTGGTACAGTCAGCCAGGAGTATTTCTGCATGGTATTACAGCAGGTGAGAGCGGTAGTACAATAGAACAGGGTGGAGAAAGGTTACATTGGGGTCACATTAGGCTAAGTGAGTGTCATTCAGGTCAAGCTATTAGATGCAACAGATATAGTGAAGCTGTGAACAGTGCTGTACACCAATAGGCAAAGTAGTTAGCAGATAAAGTTCGGGTGAAGGTATACAGTATAAATGGTGATATATTTATATTGTATACTTAATCGTTGTTTTAGTCTCAATTCAGTGCAGTTCAGATAAGTTGTGAGTTTCTGTTCTCCTATTTACCGTGCACGTCTGGTGGAGGCCGAGTTCTTGTAGAGATTACTCTGGTTATGTCCAGACCGGTTGAAATGTTCCCCAACATCAAGCTCAAAAGCTTAAAAAATATAAAATATGCTGTTGAATAAAATGAACACCTTGCTAAAAAAAAGCATTTTAATTGCTATTTTGAAAGTCAGTTACGCGCTATTACACCATGGGTCTATAAAAACAGTGAAGCTGTGACACCCTTGCAAGTATATCACCAGCGGAAAACAGCAGAAATGGATGTGCTTTAAATGAAATTTTAATTGTGCTTCAAGTTGTACCTGTTTTACAACTAAAGGCATCGAATGAATGATTATTCTCTAATACAGAAAACGCAAAAAAAAAAAAAAAGGTTTTCATGCTGCACTGTGCGAAGACCTTGTGGTGACTTATGTTTTAGGATTTGTCAGATTGGAACTATGGGTGTTAGTTACCAAATGCTTCAGTTTCTATGTTGCTGTTTTCGCAGGCCTCCTTCCAGCGCTCCAACAGCCAAGATAAGGTGAGGAAGATTGTAGCGGAGGAGGGACGTACTGCTCGCAACCTCATTGCCTGGAGTGTGCCTTTGGAGAACAAGGAGGAGGAGGGCAAATACACGCATGCAAATGGTATATTCTCAAGCAAAACACCTGATTCTCACATATACGGAATAAGAATTTAGATTAGCTTTTGAGCTGCTCTCGCTACTGTAGACTGTGCATATATGGTGGAATGTGACTGTTGGAATAAATTTCAAAGAACCAGTAGCATGTTAACACCATCCCACGTATCAGCTGTATATTTCACAATGTTAACGCTCTCTAGTCCCACACCATTGTGACTAACTGTAATATGTAGCTCATTACATGGTGAAATTATTTTTTTTTTAAATATTGTAATACTTTTTTTCTTCTTTTTATGTTAAATTATTAATTGTGGTAAACGCACTTTAAAATTGAAAATAACTTTATGCTGAATTTTTAAAAAAAAAATTTTGTTTCTCACCTGCACCCAGAAATTGGTGCCATATCCAATTTTTAAAATTTTTTCCGAAAAACCATGCTCAAAACTTCAGAAAACATCTCAGACAATGTAAAAATGACACAGAATGCGATTCGGTGTTAGATGCTGTGATTGTGAGATTGGTTTAGTTCTGTTTGAAATATTTCTATGTTTCAAACATGTAATATTTCTAAGATTTTTGGAACTGCAAGGCTGTTGTTCTGTAGACGGTTGTTGAGACTTTCAGAGTTTAATACATGTTAAATGTACATGTAAACGACTGGTCATCTAGGGTGTATTGTATAGCCTCAGTCACTTTGCCTTCATTTAGCTTTAAAAGCGTTTAGGCTTCGACAGTCACCTCATTTCTCTATTTAAAAAAACCCCCAAATAAACACGTGCTGCATTTAGCTTTTCAAAAAGACCGGCCTTAATGGTCAACTACCCTCGACCCCCACGTTACAATATGACTGGTGGAGCGAACAAATGAGTTCACTGACTTTCATGTGGCACCAACTGCTGTATATAGCCTAGTTCAAGTTCAAGTATATGGCCTAGTTTAAAAAGCATTTTGAGTGAAGCCTGCAGTCATTAGAACAGCAAAAGGAAACTAATCCAGGTAATAATATTTTTATCTTTTATTTCAGTAAAACTATGCAAACTAACATGTTTAAAATTTCAGGGAAATTGGTTGTAGTTTTCAAGATAGAGCCGGTATTTCTGGAACAGGTGACACATATGCCACATGCTGCATTTTGGTGTGACATGCATATAATTAATAACCAATCACTACAAAATTATTAGTTATCAGTTATAAATTGTAAAAAATTATAAACACACTTGTATTTGATCCGAAAAAAAAATTAAGTGTAGTTTTTCAGTTTGAAATATTCAAAAGATGCAAAAGTTCTTGCTAAGGAGTTGCTAACTAGTCATGTTAAACTATCTGTATGTGCATTAATATCATTATAACGTCTTTAATGTATAGTATCATTTCTGTGGTTATATAGAATTGAGTTAGTTTGCTTCTAATCCTGCATGTCACAATTTCCTAATGTATCATTTTGTGCTTGTTTTGCACGTCCCAACCATAACGCTTGCTTTTACAACTTCTTCTATTATATGCATGTGGTGGTACATACTTGCACTAACCTATGTAAGAGTTTTGCTTAACTACCGGTCAGCTTGTTTCAGTTGCGAGGAATAATGAAGTCAGGAATGAACAAATGTAATGAAGTCACCATGAACAAACAAGAAGAACATTTCACCCATGTCCCAACCGTAACAGCTTTTATCAGAGAGCATTAAATCATTATAATAAAGCTTCAGTACACTAGTTCATATAAAACTACTTTTGGTTGATAAAATATAATATAACATTTTTCTGAAAATATGAAGTTTAGACTACATTATTAAGTCCAAAAACAATGATATACATGTATTTGAATTTTTAACCAAATGTCACACTAAAATCTGAATCATGCCATTTGTCAGATCCTTGTTGTTGTGTAATAGGGCCTAATGTTAGGTTACGTTATGTTACCTGAATGACATGTTTATGCTAATACTACTAATAACATTACTACTGTCATGACATTAGTTACTATGTCATTAGTGGAGAAATCCAAATTTAAAAACGTACCTCTTCCGAGTTTTCGGACACACATGCTCTGTGTAACTTGACAAAAAAGTTGAACTTGTAATTAGGTAATTAGATCCTGGCGTTAGACCTACTGGAAAGTTCCTGTCCATGTAAATGTAATGACAATCATATTACTTTACTTAAGTACAATTACCGTAAGCTCTCAAATGTCTAGTAAAACTAACATGAACAGTATATAGCTCACCCGAAATCTCCCGAACTCCACATCACTTCTGTTCCTTACCACCTGATAAATGTGATCCAGTCTGGCAAAATGAGTCACAGTGGCCAAAAATTCAAAATTGAGTTAGTCATACCATTTAAAAGAGGAGACTCTAAGCTTTAAAATGGTATGGCTAACTCAATTTTGAATTTTTGGTCACTGTAACTCATTTTGCCAGACTGGGTCACAAATATTATACTTGATTAACATGTTTATACAGGATAAAGGTTTGGTAAAAGAGTAATACCTAATTGCCTTTATATGAGAATCTTACAGGGAAGTATACTCCACTCTGTAGTCTGGAGAAAATATGATGTCCTCATGCAGTGGGGTCTCAAGAGGATAACACGTGAAATCATTCACATGCAGGTCAAAAGCTCACATCAGATATCAAAATGGGGGAAATTATGATCTCTGTGACTTTAAATTGAAGAGTTCCATGTGGTCTCTTCCCAGATCAGTTTTAGAGAGACGGTCCATTCAAGGGGGGAGTCTCACTCTTCTGTTTATTAGCTGGAACTTGACGTTGGAATTAGCTCTAACATCAGTCAGGTTTTTAATATGGAGCAGAATTTCAATTCAGGATTTGCTGGCCGAGCACTAAAAGCAAGTAGAACCTTTGGCGGAGATCCAACCAGATGGCGTTAGAGACGGATTGGGCACACACTCCACAAGCCAGCATTTTGACTTTAAACAAGAAATCATTTGGATTCCCCAAGGCAAGAGGAACAGAGGACGACCCAGAAACTTGTGGTGCCAGTACCTTGAAGCTGACACCAAAAGAATGGGACACACCTTGACCCAGCTGGAGTGGACAGCCCAGGCCCGAGATCCTGGAAAACCCTTGATGGAGTAGGCATGGTTGAGGAAAAAAAAAAGCTTAAGCTGGAACAATTGGAGCAACAGCCACAGTTGATGTCTGTGTAAAAGGTGCAGCGAACATGGCGGAACTGGAATGTGATGTTTTTGACATTGGCATTCTTTCTTTCTGAGACCAGCGTGAATTTAAACGACTGTTTATGGGATCTAGGGTCTGCACGCCATTCTACCTAAAACCGCTTCCTGATTGCAAAAGCACCTCAGTGCTCAGTTCACTTGCCATTATTGTTTGCTAAGCAACGTTGGTGTGTTTAAGGGTTTTCATCTTTCTGATGCCTAGATTATTATTCAAACACACTTCGTGTTAAACATCACACCTCCTGATTTCGGACCTCTGGTTCCCTCTGTATAAATACACTAACGTGACTTTATGCCAA
Organism: Neosilurus hyrtlii; assembly: GCA_028564935.1. Classification (NCBI taxonomy): domain Eukaryota; kingdom Metazoa; phylum Chordata; class Actinopteri; order Siluriformes; family Plotosidae; genus Neosilurus; species Neosilurus hyrtlii. The sequence goes on along the minus strand of JAOUQZ010000010.1, from coordinate 12,351,318 downwards.
CTGTGTCTGGTAAAGTATAAACAAGCAAAGCTGGCATGTTGAGGGTCTTCAGTACAGCGATATTGTGGGACCTTCCTGTAAAGAATCCACTGTGGAAATAAGGGTTGAGTTAGCATAGTCTTCATGTCAGCATATGCTTCATGTCATGGTCAAATTCACTGAGATCACATATTTTCCCCCTTTCTGTTTTTTGATATGAGCATTTTAAATTCATAGAGTTGATACAGTTTATACCACATGACTGGCTGATTGGATTCTTACCACCTCTAGCAAAATGTGCTACTGTATGTTTAAAAAATGCAAATTATAAGGTGATTGGTCATTTTTTTTACCCACTTGATCTGGTAAAAAATGCCATTATTTCAAATAATTGTATTTATTTTAGGTGTGTTTAACACAGCCAAAATTTTCAGCTATTAAAGAAATTCTGTCTCACCGATACTTTTGTACAAAGTTAAAAAACCCAAAACAAAACAGGTGAACGTCTTGTGTGTTGATTACATAGTTTTTCATGGGTTGTAATAAAGTGGATTGTAATTATATATATAGTAAATTGAAAATATCTAAGTTTTAATCATATAACAGTATTACTAAATGTTTTTACCGCTCCAGATTGTCCTTGTTTTGGAGTCATTTGGGGATTTTATGTGCACATTCAGGCTGTCCCAGATTCACTGGCTCTTCTTCTGAATCATCTTTCACTCATTTCAGTGTATAAAAGCCGAAAAGCATCAATACTGACCAACGTCAGTGCATGAACAGAGTTCAGTCCTCAATAAGCAGTGAAGCTAATGTATGGTAGAAGCTCCTCCTCAATCAGCGAATGTTTTGAAGTCACCTCCTTTAGATCCCGATTACTACTCCTTGATACACTCCTGAAGTGCATCCTTCATCTCGGTATTATCAGTCATTTTCACCCTAGAACCCACTGGACTGTGGTTCTGATGTTAGCTTGTTTTATAAAGATATGGATATGTTCTGAAACTGATAACCATGACCACTGTGTATGTACTGAGCATGGAAAATTATATTGTGTAATGTGCTAAAGCTTTTTTTTTTAAAGAAGTTGTGTCATGATTTTCACCCAGATTTAGTTGCCGTAAAGTCCTCTAACCATGCCATGAATGTCCAATATACTTGTCTGTTTGCTAAATAGATTTTCAGCTTGTGCATTAAAAGAAGTCTGGATTTTCTCAGCCCAATATGTCATCCATAGAAAAGGATTGCGACATTGTTCGGTGGAACAGTTATTTAAAGATTGAGATCCTGTTGCAAACCCCCAACAAACTAAACTTAATGAATAAACCCAATTCATGTCTGGTATCCTTCGTAAACCAAATTTCCATCTATATTATATAATACCTTTATTGTGTAATAACAGTATTCATGATCTTTAGGCTATTTTCTTCAAACAACCATGACGCTGCCTCTTTAAGGTTTTATACCTCACCGATTTGATGTAGGCATCCTCCTCAAGTTTCCAGAGAAAAATGAACGTTGTTTAGGTTGTTCACGTTTATTCGTTTGTGGACACTTTTATGCAAAATGCCTTAAAGATGGAACTGAACCCAGAAAAACAGAAACAGCAATTTAAATTAATTCAGTTTTGTTTGTATAGCGCTTTTTACAATAGACATTGTCACAAAGGAGCTTTACATAGTAAAATAAATTTAAGGATAAATCTAAGAATTTTTCTACAACCCCCTACGCATCCCTAATGAGCAAACCCGCGGCGACAATGGCAAGGAAAAACTCCCTCAGTTGACACAAGGAGGAAACCTTGAGAGGAACCAGGTTCAATGCTGACAGGGAAATTTCTTTTAAGCTTATTATATGTAGATGGGTAAGTTTCATTCAATGATGATAAGACTATGAGTTTAATTGCATATTTTAGGTAAGGTTTGCTTTGCCTAATCAGGCGTATTAAAAAAAAAAGTGCACAATAAATGAATAAAAGGGCTGAAAGCCAGAGTGGTGTAACCAACAGAAAGCTGTTTGTGAGATAAATGACATGAAATTTTTTGCCAAAAAAAAAAAAAATCAGCGATAATGCTCATGAAAGAATTCAGGGTCATGAGGAAGTCCAGGGACCATTCTGGCACGCATAGACCTTATCCACATCTGTCAAAATATGAACTTTATCTCATTTTTCAGTTTTTGTGGGTTAGACCACTGGCCCTCAGCCCTTCAAAGGATTTTTCCAGGTTAAAGAAAACAAGTCTGGGTAAGGCACGGTTGTGAAAAACAGGAGGCATCATCACGTAATATATCACTGTTGGTGCTTAAGAGGACACGTTACTCTCAACGGTAAAGCTTTCTTTTTTTTTTTTTTAAGCTCCTGCTATAGAAATGGGTTCCATCTGTCCGTTCTTAGGATTTGTTACTGCGATAACTTTAAAAGGAAATGACATAGGACCACCAAATTGCTGTATGGCTCCCCCTCAGATGTGAATAGGGTGATACAGTATATGGGTCACCTTGACCTTGAAAGGGGTCATGAGGTCACTTTTTCTGTATTCGGCTTGTCAAGACTTGTTAGCGCACTAACTTTGGGAGGAAATGACATACTATCACCAAATTTGGAGTATGTGTTGTCTTCAGGAAGGACTCGGTCAGGATTGTATTTATCCTTGTTTCAAGGTTACAGCTGTCAACTTAGTGTTTTTGGGGGTTTTTGGGCATATTATGGAGACTGTCTGAACTCCTGTGGACTAGTTATTCAATTTGTTTTTGACTTAATAGATTTCTATAAATACAAAGCTGTTGTTGAAAAATTGGGGTCTGCGTTACAGCCACGCCGTGTGTCATTAATCTCTTAATTTCAGGCTTCTGTTTTCAGTTTTTCCTAACTGTAGGTTGGCTCCACTCCTAGCTGGAGTTGTTAAACTCTGATTCTTGTCCTTATAAAGCAACTTGTAATATACACATAAGCTGCATATAAGTAATTGCTCATAACAAAGCATTTTTAACCCCTGTCAATGATCTCCGCCCAGCTGCCTACTCAGAAACTCTGGATGGGTTCCTGAAATCTCTGTTCACTATGGACCTCATATTAACCAGTAGTGTTTATTATCTACCTCCTCTGTACTTTTAAATGAAATCATAGCAGTATTTGCTTGTGAGCCATCATACACACTTGTTAATTTTTGTAATATTTTTATAATTTTTAAAATTTTTAATACTGACCGTACAGTTTGCTGTCGAAGGTAAATGCATAATGTCCTTTAGTAATCCTGTGCGGTGCACCATTGATAAGGAAAAAACATCTAGCCATCGAGTTGCTTTTGGAATGATCCACCCCTCCGGCGTACATGAACACATGGGAGCCCTATGTTATTCTTTGAAAAATTTATATCTCGAAAAAAAAAGAGAAAAGAATAACAAGAATTTTTTTCTGGGAGCGAGTAATATAGAGAACAAGAGGTGTATAATACTCGGGTCACGTGATGTGATGCCATCGTTAATGAGGTGAAATAAATAAACAACTAATGATGTTCTTGTGGTATTGAAATGTTCTTTAAAGCTACGGTTTCTAAATGGTGTACATGTTTACATGTTGGTACTAAGACCTTTTTATTTCCTTCTATAAACAAGTTATTAGAATGATTGAATCTTGATATATGTAGGATGTGTATGGGGTTTTAAAGTTCCCACCAAAAACTTGTGAAGTAAGGGAAATCATATGGGAGCTCCACTTTTAGGCAGTGCCTAAATCTCTATATTAATCGTCTCATCCCATATCTCCTCCTAATTCTTGAAGTATTTGCTTGAACACCTTGATTCAAATCAAATAGAGACATGCTTTTTACTCCATGTAGTTCCGTAAAGCAAAATTTTGTATCATGGGAAAATAAAGCTGATTTTTATGCTTAACATGCAATTTCCTTAATACTTCCAGGAAAGACAAAGGCTCACAACAGCAATGCAAGAGCTCAACGAATCAACTCTGGACAAAATAGGAACAAAAAACAGGTACAAATGTATACACATTCAAGTTTCATCTGAAGGTCATATATTCCTGTTCACCACTAGAGGGAAGCAAAGGCCAGTTTTCTGTGGCTTGAGTGATGCTTCTGCATAGTTTGCAAGGTTAATTTTTGTAAAGTTATTTCTGGTAAACTAATAAAAGATTATATGTGTGTGTGTTGGTTTAGCCCTTGGGGCTAGATTGTAAAGCTGCAGCAGGGTCCATACTGGAGAAAGCTGAGAAGAGCCCTACTAAAGCCAGGCATCCGCGCAAAGTAGACCTGAGGGCCCGTTACTGGGCCTTCCTCTTCGAGAACCTGCGCCGAGCTGTTGATGAGATATATGTCACGTGTGAATCAGACCAAAGCGTTGTGGAGTGTAAGGTAGGAGCCTGATGACGTCTCTGCCACAGTAACGTTGTCCCATGATCACTGTTTAAACGAGTGGTGAATGAAGTGGTCAAATCCAGGTACAGTCACTTGGTATAGACCTTCAGAATGACGTGAGGGACTGGAAATCTTTATAGACACATTTTAATAAGCTTTTATGATTATAGGTGTTCTTTTCGTTAATTAGTTTACCTGCTTTGTAGCAAAGGATATTTTTTCTCTAGTTGTCTATTTGGTCTGGGGGGTGTTGGGGGGGGGGGTATCCTGAGGGTCATTTGAGAAGAAGCAGGACTGGAAATGTTTCTACTGAAATTTCTCTTTCATTGGCTAGAAATGATGGTGGTGGAAAAAGTAAACAAACCTTTTTTTGAAAGCGCACACACACACACACACACACACACACACACACTATGCAAAGAGATGGAGCTGATAAGAAAATAAGGAAATGTTTGTAATATTATTATTATTATTATTTGAGTAGTATTTCATATGAAGTGTGTCCAGTATTTATTTTCCAAGTACTTCAGCCTGGACATGTAGAATATTTTCTACAGTGCTCCAGCATGTACTTCAAATACACCACATGTTTGGTTTGCTTCCTGTATTGATGTTGGTGCTGCAGTCATACTGTGCTCTTTTTATTTGAAAGTGGGCCGAGAGAATTTGTCGCACGCAACCCAAGGACCGGCCAGTAGTTTCAGTCGCACTCACCCAAATGAACAACTCGGAGATGGTGTACTCATCAGAGATAAATTCACGTCTGCGGAATACTATGAGTGCCCATTTCATGATGCATTCTTATAATTTGACCAGTGAAAAATTTCCCAGTTTTCCTCACCGACCTAAAGATAACCTTGAACAAGTCGTTCACTGCTCTGCCAAACCTAATCCACCAAGAAGGGAGTTCTGCCTAATTTCTTTGGCATTTTCATGTTTTTTTTTTCTCTCCCCCCCAAACCAGTGCTAGGTCACTCAAAGGAAAGTCTGGCTGACCTCTCAATAAAGATTCCTGATAACCTTGTCTCTGCTCTTCAGGAATGTGGATTGGGCTTTGGCAGTCAACAGTCAATCAGATTTACTGCTACCCCATGGTCACGGAGGAAATGATGTCAGATACTGGAATGGCTGTCTGAGTAAACGTCTTGATGGGAATTAGCCTTTTCAGACCAGGGAGGACTCGACTAAGAAAATAAGCGCAAGAATGGCATAGCTGTTGTTTCAGTCTGTGACCAATAGAGGGAAATAAAGGGTTGAGGCAGTTGGCGTTTTATCGAGTTTCCCTCCTCCTTTCAACATTCCTTTTGTTTTCTGGTTTTTGTCAGAGAGGGCTTTGAAGGTGCACTGGTGAGAGAATTATCACTGGCCGCTCTCTAGGGCCTTCCTGGAGGGAGTGCAGATTGATGACGGTGTGTAAACAAAGTTCCCCCTACTCCTCCCCGTGTGTGTGTGTATGTGTGTGTTTGTGTGGAGAGAGCAAGCCCAGGGCCTCAGAATGAGGGGTCTATCAGATGACGTCTGATAACATTATTTTAAACAGAACAGGGTGCCCTGGCGTTGTTCTTACTTTGGCCTTACAGAAGTAGGGGCAAAACCCAAAACATGCTCTGCCTTCAGCCAAGCTAACACGCACACCCCAGTAATCCACGCAAACACTCCGACAGTACTTTAGTTGTCTTACCAGGCCCATTTTACCCTGCGGCAGCTGCACCTACAGCCAGCTAATATAATGCGGTGTGCACTGGCATAGCCATGCCTCCACACAGCATGCCATGTGTTTACTTTGGCCGCTACACAGTGCTGTAGTGCTTGATTAAGGTTCATGCTGTTTATTCCTCTGTGTTCTAAGTTTAAGATTGGCGTGTAATCTCGAATCATGGTGAATATGGTTCAGATGAGGACTAGTGAAGAGTGTTGCTGAATGCGACCCCTTGTGGTCTGGTTATTGACAGTAGCTCTGTGTGCATCATCCATGCAGGACTCGGAGTCCGATGCGTCCGCTCTACTGTTCACACTACTCTGTATGTTCTATCAATGTAGTAACTGCGTTGTGAAAAGAGAGAAGTCTTTCAGAGGTCCATTATCTCATCATGTACTTGTATGCTACATATAAACACATTTCATAATCTTGTTGTTTGCTGAGTTCCCTTCAGCTCTAATACAGTAATTCTATTGTGAACCTTTTGATGAGTGAATTGCCGACACAGTGGTAAGATGGACAGCATGCAGGTTTGGTGATGTAGTGCAGAATAAGGATACAATTACACTGCCTGGGCAAAAAAGGTTGTTTGCTCTTGAGTATTTAGTAGATAGGATTCCGTTGGACTCGCATTTAGTTTTGATTACGGAACACATTTGCTATGGCATTGTTTTGACAACCATGTGCAGTGTCACACCTTTTTTTCTTGGTTTTTTTTTTTCCCTTTCCTTTTTTTCCCCTTTGGGGGGTGGGTAAACTTTTCACTGAGTTTTTGTACTGAAAACGGGAGAATTGAACCACTGCATTAAGTCTTCTCCAGCACATCCCACAGACTCTTTAGGGTTACGTTCAGGACTTTGTAGTTCCAGTTCATGTGTGTAAACGATTCCTCACGCTCCCTGAACCTCTCCTTTTACTATTTCAGCCCGATGATTCCTGGTATTCTTTAAGAAAAAAACCCTCCACTGATGGAATAACTTGATCATTTGGTACATTCAGGTCGTCTGCCAACTACAATTTATTGCCATGTGAAATTCTGAGCCTTGACATGACCAACTGACACCCCACATGATACCATTGTCTTCAGAGCCTTGTACAGTGGTCACTCTGCATGAGGCGTTCATTGCTTTGTATGCTTCTTTTCTTACCTTGACATGCCCATTGCGGTGCAATATGGCAAATCGGGACTTGTCAGACCACATGACTATTATCCATTGCCCCAGAGTGTGAATATAAGTGCCCCCTAGTGAATTGAATCTTTTTATTCCTTCGGTTTTTGCTAAAAAGTGATAAATTATTTATTTTATTTCATTTTTCTTATTTATTTATCAATCGATTAATCAATCAGTCAATCAATCAATCAGTCTTTTTTGAGTAGCCATACAGATGTGCAGTCCCAATGTGGAAATGCTCTTATTTTCACTGTTAATTTTTACTATAAATTGTTTACAATTCAGCTTCACCAAGCACCAAGTTACCTCCAGGCCCATTTATTCTGTGATGGAGGTTCAGTGTTCAAGATCCTTTCAGGTTTTATGAATTAGACATTTTTTACTCAATGTTAGCAAACATTAGAGGTTAAATTTGCTTGATGCAGCCCAACAATTTCACCCTTCTGAAACTCAGTAATGTCATTTTTTCATGACCATGAGATACATCTGCTAATATGACTGTTTAAAAAAAAGAGAAGCTACTCACTGCATCAGTTGGGGCTAAAACATTTGTCAGCTGAACCATATTAACCACTGCAATATTTTTGTGATGGTATATGAATTATTCAGAAAAAAATGAAGTGTTTTCATTGAGACTACTTTATAATACTTTATTAACCTGTCAGGATGCACAAGGGGTGCAGCAGCCGACCATATCGAGTTCCGCTCCCATCCGTCCATCAAGAACATAAATCTGAGGCAACAGTTGTGTGTTGAGAGATGCTTTTCTGCTCCCCAGGTTTGTAAAGGGGTCATGTGAGTTGCTATAGCATTCCTGGATGGTGGTTGTTTTTCATACCATTCTATGTAAACTCTAAAGGATCCTAGGATTTCAACAGTTTTTGAAAACATAGTGTGATGCCAACAACCGCACCAGTGGTCAAAGTCTCTGTTGTTTTTTAACTGCATGTATGAGCAGGTGTACAGGTATTCATATTCAAGAGGCTATTGAGTACATATTGATAATGTATATTCCACTCCAAACCTGTTTGTTTTCATTTAATGTTGTGTTTTATCGCCACATGATATTTTCCCTAGCTTTTTTAAAAGCAGTGGTAGTAGTTAGTTAATCCTCCTGGATCACCGGTGTGTTTTAATAGAGATTGTTGATGCACTAGAGGGCATCCGGCCAAATCTGTATTCCTTTTCTATTAAAGGCTTGAATGTTCCAGCAAGATGATTTATTCTTATATTGTAATAACGCCCACATCTTTAACCTGCAGCCCTACTCCTAATTACTTCTTATCAGGCTTTTCTCTTCAATCCCAACCCTGATTTATACCACCACAGCCTGTGACGTGCCTCTTTTGTGTGTGTGTTTGAGAGAGAGAGAGCGAGCGAGTGAGAGAGAGCAAGAGCGAGGATTCTGGGAAATTGTTAATTTTGCACATCAGTGTCTATCTTGAGTAATTCTGCTGTGACTGCTTTCTAATAATGCAGTAAAAACATTCAGTATCGCTAAGTGTTTAAAACACAGTTCCATTCTAATTGTCTCCACTACTGATGGTGTTTTGTGACTTGTCTGCGTTTCTCTCCATATGTGCTGTCCATTTGAGAGTCTCGTTGATGGGATAACTCATGAACAAGACTTTCAATGTTTGTACATTTTCTATGGAATTATTATTGTAGACTTGATGTGACTAGGTTTTGAAATTGATCTAAGTCTGGGTCATCCCTGTTAACACCTTTCTTGTCGAATTTTACTAGTTCAGTCTTACATTATTCATTCACAAATGAAGGAGTCGGGTTGGGTTTATCCTGGGGAACACCATATGACAGGTGGGAATATATGCCGCAAGAGATGCTGTTCCACTGCAGGGCACGAAAATTTGAACGCTTGACTGGGAAACACACTGTGTAGTGTGGAGAACATCAAATATGAAACACAGATGGTAATATGAGCTCAGGATCGTACCTGGAGCCGCAGTAAAGTAGCAATGCCTACCCGCTGCATCCTTGCTTATAAAATATTACTAATAGGATAATATTGCATCATAGCTTGTGAAATAAGGTATTATAATATCACAAAAAGCGCATTCCATTAAAAGAGTTCAAACCAGAGCTAAAGCTATACAGGACACCCATCAGGAGACCTTTCAGCGTCCTCCACTATGTGGATGTTAGACAACTGATTTGTAACAGGATTATCTCCAAAAAGTCCTGTTGTGTAAGTGTTTACTGCGCATTACTGCGGAATATCCGAAATATCCAGCGAAGATGTTGCAGTTGCCACTTCCTGCTGGCGATTCCCAATTGCAAAGCTGGTCATTTTATACCCTTAAGCAACCGTTTTAAACCCATAATCATGGTTGCTTTTGTTTTTAAAAGGATAAGCTGTGAGCAGGGTACAGCAGTATCAAAAATCTGCTCCAATTAAAATAGTTTTGCCTTTCAAAGAAATGTATTGTTGTGTTCCAGAGCATTCTGGGACTTTGAATGAGTTGAGAGTCTAGTGCCAAATGAATAGCAAGGTGGTCACTATATAAAGGGAAAAAAACCTCTGATTAAGTAGGTATGCAGCCAGCTATAATTATTGTGTCTGGTCATGTAAGTCCTGTGAAGCCTTTTGAAGCTTTACTTTTCAGTGTCATCATTCCTTGTAAGCATAACCGCCGTTAGTCTGTGTGCTAACTCCTGTAGCACATATCTTTTACTGACTTGAGTCCTCTATTAACTAAATGTGCCACGGAGCTTTCCTCTGAATTACTCCTCCCACCAGTTCACCCATCAATCTTGCACATGTCTGTTTCACAGCATCTCTGCTACGTCCCTCTGCCTACCAAGGGCTCTCATGTGTTCATTGCTTTTGGACGTTTTCTTGCCCTGCATCAGTTTACATTTTAATCCTGGCTGGGGATTAGAGTTAGCCTTAGTTGTGGTCTAAGAATCGTTTTGTCAGGATGGTCAGTGTTTGGCAGTTGTATTTGGGGCACTAGGCTAGTCCTGAATATTTATAAATGTTGGTTAAATTCGCTTTATGGCTCAGAGGCTTCAGGTTCAGCTTTGCGGCCACACCGGCTCAGATGTCATGTCTTTCAGGGCAGGTTTGGCACAAGTTCTTGTGCTAGGCTAGGGTTGAAGGTCTGAAGTAATCCATGCTGGAGCAGGAATCCACTCTGAACTCTTGCTGCACAGCTTTGTTTAGGCTCAGGGATTCCCCAGAGTCGCCCTCCCTTTTGTGGATCGAATGTCACGCAGACAATGAGATGCCGTCATCTGCCTCGCTCCCTTCGCCAGTAACTAGAAATGATTAGAGCCTCAATCCGATTTGCCAGCCCTCTCTTGCTAAACTAATTGGTAATTTCAGCTGCACCTCTTGTGGTAGACCAGCGAGGCAGCAAAGAGGGGTGGTGTTTTTTCCCTCCTTCCCTTTTGTCCTCTCTTGTCCTTTGTGAATTGGAGTGATTCCTTGACTGTGCTCCAGTGACTGTGACCCTTCTTCGGTGCCCGAGCCTGTTTGTCTGCGGGAGCTGGAGGAGGTGGGGCAAGGTTTAGGGTTACAGAAGCCCCTCTGTTGGCCTGAAGATCAAGACCTCCACTGGGGCTCTGCTGTGACTTTGTGTCCTGTCTCTCCTGACTGGCTTCAGTAAAAGGCCTTTCAGATCAGCTGCAAAGGTCTGTGTTTCTGTCCCACGACAAGCTTGGCTCAAATTTACCTCAGTAAGGGTGCAGAGGTGAAAAATCAGTCTTGATTTCTGTTGGAGATTTTTGCCTGTTTGGGACAGTTTAAAATGTGGCTTGTTAAGTAAATACTCAATAAACAATAAGTGTTCTGTGTAAGCACTCATACTGCCAAAGCATTAGGGTCGGTGACTGATAAAATGCATTTGTGACCCAGTCTGGCAAAATGAGTCACAGTGACCAAAAATTCAAAATTGAGTTAGCCATACCATTTAAAAGCTTAGAGTCTCCTCTTTTAAATGGTATGGCTAACTCAATTTTGAATTTTTGGACTTTGATCAGGCATTTGCATAGCTGATATTTTCCTATTAAATGCTTAATCAGAATGGGATATTTAATCCTGAACAAGCTAAATGTTATAATTAGGGTCCATGTAAGCATAGCTATTGTGGTTGTGTAAAAAAAAAAAAAAAAAAAAATTGTGTATAAAAATGTCCAAACAATGGTGTTGTTTATCCGGATTCTTTTATCTATTAATCAGTTTTGAAAAGAAAACATTTTAGTGACCCCCCTCATGTGCACAGTAAATGCTATCCCGAATTATTATTCCACAAAATATGAAATACATTGTTATCACACAAAACAATTCTCTCTATGTAGTTAAGAGTTGGTTTGGTTGGTGGGTTTAAGACTGGTGTTTAAGGTGCCACTTTGGCTATTCTGATTGTATGTGTAGAATGTCTGAACTGAAAGCCAAACAGGAAGTATTATGATTGCTCAACAAAAAAAGGAAGGCAGGGCTGTTGCTGCTATCCTGGTATCCTGCTGCATGACTGGAGAAACAACTCTGAAGCTTCTGACGTAACTAAAACTTGTTAAACTGAAATAAAACCATCAAGAAAATCATTCACACAAGTCTAGTGTAGTTTAGTTTAATAGTACGTAACTTGGGTGGGAACGTATTATGACGTGTAATTGATTTAAATTGTGCGATAAACTTTGTTGCAATGTAGAAGCAATGCTTCTCTTGGAAAATTCTGTAAATCCAATCAAACACCATTGTTAAAGTAATGAGTTGGTTTGTATATTAAAGTCTTTTTTTATTCTGAATTTTCCTCAATTTCACTGTCAGATGATTTGCTATTTGACTATATTTGAATATTTTGTATATGCATTTTATCTATTTTTTTTTTTTTTTTTTTTTTTTGAATCATCGGGTATTTGGGGTTGTATCTTTTCATGTTAATAATCAAAGTGTTCTAGTCGGAATGACCAAAGCAGTGTGTGGATTCTTTTTCGGGGAAAAAAAAACTTCTTGGCTGATTGGGAGGGGAACCACAGGGTGTCGTTTATGGCCTGCTCGTTTTATTGAAACATGTTGGGACGTGTTGATTCAACTTGCACGTTATTTCCAATTTTTTCCCTTCTCTCACTCTCTTTCTCTCTCTCTCTCTCTCTCTCTCTCTCTCTGCATTGTACTCCACATGGTTGCCAGATGTTCTGATATTAAGTCATGTGTTCATTCTTGGCTGCTTTATTGTTAGTAGAAGGGCTGGGAAAGTTGTGACTAAAATGTCCCAAATAGTTAGTAGTCTCATCTGTGGTATTGGTCTCTCTCTGTGTTAACTGTGGTTCATTGCTGTAAAATGTTTTACTTTTTTAAGAAACTTCTTTTTTAAAGATGTATAATTCTTAATAGGGATGTTGCATCGATTTCATTTAATTAATTTTATTATTTCCTTTCCTTAATAGTTTTGAAAAAGTTTGCAAAGTCTTTTATATGTTTCTATACTTTTTTTTTCTTGGTAGGATAGGACAGGCTGATCTTGCAGCTGTGTTTAAATATAACATATGTAAGTCTGTTCTGCTTGGTGGACATCTTTATAAAAGAACTCAATGGAATTATAGCTAAACTATGCAGTAAACAATGGGTTCTGCACCAGGATTAAAGTATTACTTGCATGAACCTGAGTCAGAATAGAGAAAAATGAAGGAGCGGACACCAAACCAGTTCCACAACCAGGATTACAGAGACTGTTCACATGGGAGACCTGCTGTGGGTATGGTGAAGAGATTTTTAAACCTCTCCCCAATAATTTCAGGGGCCAGTGAGAGCTCATTGGATGCTCTGGAAGGATATGCAGACTAAGCTTTTCTTTTGTGCATCCTGTAACCGCACACGTGTGCTGTCTCCCCACACCTCCGCTTGTCCCTTCCAGCTATTGTTTGCTGAATTACTAGGTAGATGGCTTCATCATCATGGTATGGATGGTTATATGCTAGTGGGGTGATGCCCTAAAAAATGAGAGGATATTCTACTTAAGATTTTATAATTCTATTTTATAATTGTCATTTTCTGTCTTTTCCCTTTATGACCATTCTGGACATGGAAGGTTACAGGCTGCTTTGAAAGGCCCAATATATATCCCTGAGTCAAATTTACATCTTTTTTCAAAAACACTAAGAAAAAAAATGTTGTTTTCCACAGCATGTCCCCTTTAATAGGTACTTGAATTTTTTTTTTCTATCCATGAAATTGCATTTGTTGTTTCTTGATGATAAGAGCTGAAAAAATCACAAATGATACCTCATTTGTAAAAATTGGATTTATATGAGTGGAGAAATATATATAAATTTAATGGTAATTTTTTTAAATTAAAAATCACAGCTTGGTGGATTCCGGAAAGAGGCTTGTGGAAGCAAGAAATGCTGTGTGAAAGTTAGTTAGGGTCATATTAATCCTCTATACAAGGACTTAGTTAATCTATGGCAGTAGATTAAGTATGACAACTTGCATAAATTGTGCATGCACAAAATGGATAAGTTTCTAAGTGCCTACCTTTTAAATAAATAAAGTTAACAATGATGATAAAATTAACGTTGCAGACCGGACATTTATTAATGTGCTTACAGACCTGTAGTGAGTAAATGTGTTCACTGGTGCTTTGTTAAACAGGGGTTTAAAATAAACTCATCAGCTCTGAATTATGGTTTAATGAACTCATGTTGATTCAACCTACACAGTCTTTATTTAATATGCCGAACAATGTGTAACTGCTCTTTTCGAGGTGACTGTTCACATTGTGTTTATCTGAGCTTACATTTCAGTTGTAGCCAATATGAGTCAGTCACAAGTTTCCACTTGAGATTTCTTGGCTGCTGTCAGAGCGAGAAAAACTTCATAAGAATTTGTCATTGTGTAGTCATAAAAAAAGCCGGCAAGGAATAGAGATTGCAATCAAGTTTGTCAACTGATATGACATCGAATACAAGGCTGATGTAATCTCTTTGGTGCTCTTGCAGTACATTATAGAAAATCAGTGGAAGCGAAGTGATGGATTAATGTGTGCATTATTTCATCCATGTTCAGTAATTGCTTTACCCTGCTTCATTGTGATCAGGGTCATAATGGATCCTAAGCCTGTCCTGTGAAAATAAAGCCTTGAATCCAAAATTTTATAACAGAAGAGAAGCTCCAGAAGTTCACACAGGAAGCCATGAGCTACAATCGACCAAGTCAACAACAGCAATATAAGCAATGAGAGGTGAAAATTTGTAAGCAAAGCAAGGTGGGTGGGTACGGCGTGTCATGCGATGTGTTGCGACCAATAACCAATCAGCACTTAGTTATCGTTGCTTGACAGATGCCAAACCTTAAGTTCCCAAAACATTTTTCGCAGGGAAACATTGACCACAAATTTAATGATTCCAACAACATTCAACACATAATTTCCTCCTGGATTAATAAAGCATCCCGATTCTGATTCTGAACATCAGTATTGAAGAGCAGCTCGTTATTGTGTGCTTTATGACCACACAAATTTTTATCAGGATAATAACTGAAAACATGATGCTTGGGTCCATATTTCTGAAACGGTTGGCATTTTTTGTGAGTACATATTTATATACGTTTAACTCATCTCAGCTCACGATGCACAAGATTCTCCGCAATAGTAATAATGTCAAAATAAGCTATTTATAATGATAATGCACTCTAAAATATTTGTGTGTTACAAGGCGATGTGCATTTCTGTCAATTCGCTCGTCACTCATTGCTTCCTGTGTGGACATCAATTGAGACACAGAAAAGGTACCTAAACCAAGCATATCAGAGATGGAGAAATACTGAAAGATTGTATAGTTGCTGCGGAGTGAGAAAGCTGCTGAACTGTTTGTGCCCAACCAGTATGGACCGGTCAAGAACTTTTTTTTTTTTTTTTTTCCTTTTCTCCCTAAGCACCAAAACAAAACGTGAACTTCAAATAAAGTCATTCTTTTTTTCATTTTCTTTCTCACTCTTTATTCAAAAAACCAACAAAATAGGCTCATTGATGGTAGCTTTTTATTATCATCCCCTCGGCATATTATAGATATAGTCATCAGTATTGTCTGTCCATCCATCTGTAATCATTTCAATTCTGGCCCATAACTCGTAAACCATTTGAAATTTCTTAATAGTAATAATAATAATAATAAGTATAGAATAAGCTTGACATTTATTTTAACTAGGCAGGGTATTTGTGCCTTTTGATATTTCTTTCAAGTTTCCATGGCAATCAATTTAACATGTCAGAATATAGGTGGTGTTTCTTTCTAGGCCAGAACACGAAAATCATTTGCAACGTCTTTGTTATCCCCCTGGCATATAATGTGGGGAGACATAATCGTTAATATTGTCTGTAATTGTTTAAATTCCAAGCCAGAACTCAGAAACCATTTGAAATTTCTTCACCAATCTTGGCTGGTACTTTTATAAGGAGTGTAGTTGTGCTTTTAGATATTTTGGAATCACTGCAGTTTGTATTTTCTGACGTGGAGGACAGACGATCTGCCATCTTCTGATGTCTCTTGTTCACGAGTGATAACAATCATTCAGAGAGTGAATTGTACCATCCTGAAGACTCCGAAGAAGACTTTGTTGGTGTTGCAAATGACGAAAGAGTGACGGCCAGAAAGAATAACAGAGGTTTATCCTACACCAAAAAGAATGAAAACAGCATAAAAGATGCATGAAGCATAAAGCAAAGAGATTTAAAAAAGAGAATGTACACATTCTGGACATACTGCCTCAGAAACCTAGACATCTTTCTGAGTTTGTAGCTTATACTTTCAGAGAGCGAGGATACTGGTGGCTGTTTTCCGTGCCATTGTGAGGGACCCCCAAAGTTCAGCAAGAGCTTGTTGACTCATACAGTCATTTCACAGTTGGTGTAAACAGGGTCAGTTTGGAGAGCTACGTCTTCCTACCAGAGCATTTGGCTATGGGATGTAAGCGTTGTCTTCCAGTTTTGTGGGTGTTCTGAGTTTTGGCTAATGTTGGTTCTTTTACAGACTTCTTCAACAGTCATCAGGTCCCAAGCCACCAAGCAAATTCAATCTGTTTGAAACATCATGGCTGTTGTAGCTGCAGGGGTTAAGGCAGTGTTTGGAGCAAGACTCATGTGTCTGCAAATATCACCAAAATACTAATCCGTGTCAAATTACTGCATTCTTTCTTATGCTATCTGATTCTACTCCATGTATCTGTTCTTTATCTCATGGTCAGATTTTCCACTGGAAAAGCTGATAACTTGGTTTGCAGAATTGTTTCAAAAGCTGTTGATCCTAAACAGATGATCGGTGACAGTCCTTGGGCATGAGGACATTTCAGCTCTAAAGGAGCTTAAGACTACATTTTTAAGTATGAGAACAGTGTAGGTGTTGGAATATTTTTGTTGGAAGTAGTGGAATATTATTTTTTTGGGGGAAAAAAAATCACAATCTGGAATTAAGATTGTAGGGGTGGCTGGCCATCAGGACGTTCAAGAATTTTCACAGTGGGCCTCAACATTTTCCTCAATATAGGCCAGCAAGTTTATGCCTCATTTTTTTTTTAATTGTGGTTGAGAAAAAGTGGTGCAGCGAATTTGTCTATATGTGGGTATATTTATAATTTTTTTTTATTAGGTATATAGGGGCACAGCCTAGATAACTTTGCTTAACCCTCAGGCGTCAGTTTAATTTACTACCCTCTTAAGTCATTAAGGACAAAAATGTCCACTTCCAAAAAACTGCTATAAAAACTTAACAGATTCATGTTTTTTTTTTTGCTTTTTTCTGCATAAATCTCTGAAACAACTTTCGCCCGGCTCAAAAATACCAAACATTCAGTCATTTTGAGGATTTTAACCCCTCAAATGCCAGTTTGATTGTTTGATGTTGCTGTTGTTATTTATGAAATAAAAACACAAAAAATGTGTTATTTTCCATATAACAAATTTTGGGGAGCTGGGGGATTTTTTTTAAATCAGTCTTGGATATGTCAAAGATTAGCCAAAATATTGACTTTGATGCATTATTAGTTTTTGTATAGCATCAGATTTAAAATTTACTACCCTTTTATGTCAGTAGGGACAAAAATGTCCACTTCCAAAAACTATATAAAAGCTATAAAAATAGTACAGATTCATATTTTTTTCTGCTTTTTTGAGTCAAGTCTTTTGACCTACTTCAGTCCCGATCAAAACTATCAAATATGTAATAATTAATCAGGATTTTAACCCTTTAAATACCAGTTTGATTACATGCAGCTAACATTTATAATTTAAAAAAATGGACAAAAAAAATTGTTATTTTCCATATAACAAAAGTTTGGGGGCTGGGGGGTGAATCACCCTCTTAAGTCACTGGGGGACAAAAATGTCCCATTAAATCCCATTAAAACCACATTTTTTGATCTCATAGCCATTACAAAATATCATGCATTCTGTAATGTTCGGGTTTTATTTAAGAGAAAAATAGTAAAATTTTTAATGTTCACCACTAAAATCAACCAATTCCCCCATTACAGGCCTCTGTAGAAAATGCTTGTCATTCCATTAGTTTTTGTGCTTGTGTTATTGAGCTTAGTCTGCCATTTTAAGAATGTGTGTGTGTGTGTGTGTGTGTGTATTTGCTGTTTTGTGTGTCTTTGAAGTATACAAATTGACCTTAGCGTGACCTTAATGTAGAGCTTTTAATGTCTGATAAAGTTACTTTCTTCTGCACAGCCATACATGCACTCTTTCATGTAAGTAAAAACATGGCCCCTTCTCTTACTGCACTTCAAAGTGTCCCTGTGGAGAAAACAAAACCAGTTTATGCAGCGGGTTTATGCTATTGGTTAGAGTCCTGTCACAAACTGTTTGTAACTTGGCTGTCTGGTCATTTTATTCCTGGGACAACCAAGGAGCAAGATGAAGAGGCGCTTCTCTGTGGGTGTGCACAAAGAAAAAGAAAAAAATCTACACCTCTTGCGTCAGGTGTGGCAACTTCATTTGCAACGACCATGAAATCCCATGCTGCAAGTCCTGCTGGATGGAGTGAACTGCCTCTGATTCCCTACTCACCTACACGCATATGGGGGCGCGCACACACACTCACTCACAAACACACACTTTTCCAAAAACTGTTCTAAAACTTAAAATATTTATAGTTTGTTTACTTGCTGATCCACCTTCTGATCAGTGGTATATTGCTCTCTTTTGAATATTGATGGTGGTTCACACAATTGTGGAAATGGAATGTGTAATAAATATTTCTTGACAAATCTGATGTTGATTTCAAAATTTTTTTAGTGGAAATAGTAGTACTGCACTATTTTACAGATGTTTTATCAATAAGAAATGACAAGCATTGTAATAGGGGAATTGGTTGATTTTAGTGGTGAACATTAAAAATTACATTTTACTATTTTTCTCTTAAATAAATCCCTAACATTACAGAATGCGAGATTATATTTTGTAATGGCTATGAGATTTAAAAATGTGGTTTTAATGGGACTTAATGGGACATTTTTGTCCGCCAGTGACTTAAGAGGGTAGTAAATTTAAAATCTGATGCTACAAAAAAACTAATAATGCACCAAAGTCAATGTTTTGGCTAATCATTCACATATCCAAGACTGATTAAAAAAAAAAAATCACCCAGCCCCCAAACATTTGTTATATGGAAAATAACTAATTTTTGTGCATTTTTTTCCATAAAAATGTTAGCATCATGTAATCAAACTGGTATTTAAAGGGTTAAAATCCTGATTGATTGATTAATTATTACATATTTGATAGTTTTGATCAGGACTGAAGTAGATCAAAAGACTTGACTCAAAAAAGCAGAAAAAAATATGAATCTGTACTATTTTTATAGCAGTTTTTGGAAGTGGACATTTTTGTCCCTACTGACATAAGAGGGTAGTAAATTTTAAATCTGATGCTACACAAAAACTAATAATGCATCAAAGTCAATATTTTGGCTAATCTTTGACATATCCTAGACTAATTTAAAAAAAAAAAATCCCCCAGCTTTTTTCATAAATAACAGCGACATCAATCAATCAAACTGGCATTTAAGGGGTTAAAATCTTCAAAATGACTGAATGTGTGGTATTTTTGAGCCGGGCGAAAGTTGTTTCAGAGATTTATGCAGAAAAAAGCATGAATCTATTACGTTTTTATAGCAGTTTTTTGGAAGTGGACATTTTTGTCCTTAATGACTTAAGAGGGTAGTAAAATTTTTTTCATATATCCATTGATCTATTATAAAAAATAAAAATTGATTTCCAAAATGTGTCGAGAGAGGCTTTCTCACAAAAAATTGTGCCATATGCACTAACACAGCCAAAGTTATGGCCAAAAGAAGAGGAAAAATTTGCTCAAATTGACAAAAATGTCCATAGTGACGCAAGAGGGTTAAAAAGATCAGTTGCTCCTATAATTTCCAATATTTTGGCTGTAATCATTTTGTTAAGAGTCTTTGGCACTACAGTGAACACAAGTTCTTCTATAGCTAGCCAGGACTCTTTTTAGAAAATAAATTTAAAATTTTTTTTTCAGAAGAAGCATTCTTAACCAGTCACCCATGTCTGTGGATGATTTGTACATGATTTGTAACATGTGATGTGATGTTGATGATTTGTACATGATTTGTAATCATGCTGAACCGTGGTCAGTTTGGCCCCATGTAAGGTCATCTTAAATTTGCAAAGTAGTATTACCCTTATTGAAAGCTTGGTGCATTTGGTGCAAATCCATAATATTTTGGACAAATCTAGAAGTTTAGACTTGAGTAAAGTCCCAGGCTGAAATCTGTTCCCAATCCACCTAAAGTCTGAGGAGGAAATTCACTTACTGAGAAATGTAAAAGCAGGTACTACATTCCTAATGCGAACAAAGCTTTCTTTATCCTACATTATGTTCAAAACAAACAAAAATACAGCTACTCGTTATCCTGTGCAAAATTCTTAAACACAGTCTTTGTGCTGGTATAGCTGAAGAATTTGAATTTACACTTATTGATACCACAATATGCTATTAGTGCCAAGAGTTTAACTTGTAAGATTGTGTCCAATTATTTTTATGCTGAGTGTTGCAAAACTCTTAGTTCTGATTATGTAATGATTCGACCATCAATCTGATGGAAGCTTGGAACAATTCTAAAAGGTTGGTGGTTCTCAGTACCATCACTGGCTTGGATACCAGCAGTGATGTTTGTGGAAAGGGCAAAAAGTATAGCACTCAGCAGAGAAATGTGAGTCAGTGCAGATGCATGTGGACCATAGAGCAGCAGAGGAAAAGATGGGATGAATGAGGCCAGTAGGAGGTGGAAGGAAACAGTGAACCACAGGTCTGTAGATTGCTTACATAACCAAGTTGTGTGTCAGCTGCTTGGCTCTATGAGCCACTTTCCACTGCACACAGTAGGGGAATCTTTTTTGCAACTAAATGTCTGGTTCGACTTTGATTTCTTTTTTGGTACCTGTGTTTTTAAATTGGCAGAGGAAATACCTGAAGCTTATATGTTGTAGACATGTGATAATGTTATCAAATAATTGCTGTCTTGGATATTTTAGCGCATTGTTTCTAGCTAGAAGGCATCCTAGCGTCAGGACAGCATTCTAGCAGGGCTTCTAATTTTGGATGGATTGAATAAAGTATTGCATATTTCCATTTAGAATTAAATGCTGCCAAAGCTTATCTTTTGGTTAAAATGCTGAACCATGAGAACGAGTAGGCTAGTAATGCTACAGAGCCAAATTGTTTTGATTTGGAAACTTGCTTTGCCTGTTTACTCCTTATGATGTCATATGTTTGGTGGATTTACTCAAATCGGGCTGATGGTTCAGATCCAACCAACAAGTCTACCCTTTTAGTTTTAGGTGAACAGTGGGATCTGACTTGATGGATCTGTTGGAAATGGATTTGTTTCATAAGACATGAAGAAAACATGTAACCCTCTGTGTTCCCTATTCATGATTCTTCAGTGCTGTTAATCAGATAAAATGGAATCAAGATAGAGAAGCATGCAGAGCTTGTTATAACAAGTAAAGTACTTGCAAAGTTGACAGTTATCAGGATGATGGTATGGGTATCTGCAAAATTGTACAGACACAACAGGAGTTACTATTGATAATGAAATACGCACTGTTTATTTAGTACCCTGTTTGTACATTCATTTTAACATTGCAAATACTATTTGTAATGCTACTGTCCTAATCAGATAGGTCCGGTAGAGGAAGACATAGCTGAACAATTTGGGTAATAGTCAAAGTTCAGAAAAATTTGGCTGGCAGTGTTTATTATGAGCTGAGCCAATTTCTCTGACTCACTGAAAAAAGCTGGAATTCCTATGGTGAGAAGTACACACCTAGAATATCTGGGATTTATTAGACTGTTTATAGAGGATTATCAGTGATGGTCAGTGGTCACAAGTTTTACTGATCTGTATGGCAACATATTAGTTTTGCTAAGATATAACAGATTTTTACAGTGCATATTTTATATGTATGTCACTGCTGTGTTTCTTTTGAAAATAATTAGGCATTTACAAATGACAAATAATCTGTAATTACTTTTTTTTTGTTTGTTTGTTTTCAGTGAAAGCCTGCTTTTTTTACTAATAGCAGTGTTGATTATCAATAACCAATACATTTACTTTAAATCCGGTGTGTATGTTTCAAAATTTATAGAACATAGTTTTTTAATCACAGGCACACCAAGTCTGAATTTTTTTCTGATTAAATTTTGTCACAAAATCTTATAGATTGTGATCTTATTAGACTTTACTAAAGATGCACAAATTGATTACAACCAGAGTGATTTCATTCTGATCACCAATGTCCAGTGATCAGCCTAAATATTGTCGGTTTCATGAGTTGATTTTGATTACCCCTCCCTACCTCCACCAATATTGTGCATGCATGGCATCCATATCTTTTACACTTATTACTTACAGTAGAGCATACTGGTGTTGCCGTCAAAACACACTGTTTCTTTTAAAAAACGTCAGATATACAAACTTATCAGCCCAATATTTGGCGAAATTTGACATTGGCTGCTATGACTAATATTTTTGGACTTCCAAACATTGTACATGGTTTGTAAGGCATGTATCTTTATATAAAAACTAATACTAACTAATAATAGGTGCTGTTTTCAGCTGGTCTCCTAGACTTTATGTATTGTAATAATACAGTATCATGTATTAAAAGCTGAAGCAGCCAGAATCAGTATTGGCAGGTCCGATTAACATAGATCTGTCTTTTTTTGTTTATCTACTTATTTATCTATTTATTTATTTACTTACTTACTTACCTGCCTACCCACACACCCACCGTCAAATATAGCCTGGGGAAATTATTACCTAGCCAATCAAATGAGGGTTTCGGTGGGTTTAATGTCACTTGATGATGAGATGAGTAATGACGAGCAGAAGGTAACTTGGGTAGTCATGAACCTCTGTGCTGCTGCCACTCACATCCAGGAGCTGAGCAGCTGTAGTTCACCTGTAACAAACAACAGCTTGAGCACTGCTTTCTTTCTTGTTGTCCAGCTTCCCAGCTCTCAGTTTCAGCTCTTGAATGAAGTAATTAAACTCTCCCTGTTGTTGTCTCTGCATCAACATTGGGTGTACCCAAAACTTTCTCTGTCTTGGGAGCATGTCTATAATTGTCTTCATCACTGCTAGATGAATCCATCATTCCCTCAGGACACTGCTGATGGTCAGGGTAGGAAAGAAGTGTCGAACAGGCATGAAACAGTGTGAAATATTAAAATATTCAAGTGGACTTGGTCTGCAAACTCTCTGTGTGACTTTGGTGTGTAAAAGCTTTTACTTACAACTTAAACTTAAATTTAAATTTACTTACAACTTAAATTCACTTAAATAACAAATTAACAAAATTACTTTTACTATTAATACATTATAAAAAAATAGAAGAAAAAAGAAAAAAAATTAAGTGCCACATCTGTGCTTGAAATGTTCAAAGTCTTCTTTCCAATGAGTCTGTGTGAGAGTGAGTGATCAGATTGTCAAGCAATGACAGCTTTGCCTCCTCACAGCTCCAGGGCACCTTTAGTTTGGTTTAGTGTCTTTTCTGGGCCTTGCATGGTCTCTAGTTTGCTTCCACCTCCCAAAGTGTAAAAGTAGGTGTATTTGTGTGTAAATGTGAATGTGCATGTTTCCTTGTGGTGGACCAGTGTCACATCTAGGGTGTATTCAAACCATTAAGGACTTGTAGCAGTCCTAAGCAATATGACTGATGAGTGCTAATATTACAGGACATACTGCACTGTTAATTTAGCATAGTTTCTCGTTAACTTTTAACATGTGAAGATTCTGTGAAACAAGAGAAATGAAGCACTGTTACTAATTGTACACGCTGTCTGAGCAGTGCTTCCCACATACAACCTAGATAATGTTATTTTGTATATTAATGCAAGCTAGTCTTCTGAAGCATGTATTTGTGTATGCATGTTGTGTGTTCAGAATCAAAGGCACACATTGTTGGAATGAGAAGCAGATGTTGGGTTGGAATTCTCCTGACTGCAGCAGTTCTCGTTCTCATTCACTCTCTCCCTCACTTTCTCTCACACAGCTTTCCCCATCTTGGTCATTTCCCCTCTTTCTTCATCTTTAATTTACCTTTTTATTTTTATCATCAATCATGACTTTCCCAATATCTCACTTTGATCAAAACATCTTATGCAATATTATAAGATGAAGAGCTCAGTGTTTTTTTAAGTAATGCATCCTAGCCATGGGGTTTCACAGCTGTCATGAACTTGTGAAACTATGTGTTTGAAGCCAAATGGTAAAAAGTAAAAGGACCATCTATGTGTGTTTTGCCACGTTGTCAGAAATGCTGAAGAGTAGGAAATGACTTGTGCTCAGTCCATTTCAAAACTGCTGCCCCTCTTTCTCTCAGTCTCTCTTTCATGATTTTTCTTGTTCCAAGAACATCATCTGCAATCAATTAAATAACATAAAACTTGCAGAATATCAATTGTGATGTGTGTGTGTGTATAAATATGAAACTGGCCCTTAGTGTGTATGTCAGTGAGGTTGGTTGCTGGGAAATCAGATGTTCTATTTGTCCCCAGCAAGCGAAACATTCTTTGCTGATGAGATCAGAGCAGCAGGACAAAAAGAGTGTGTCTGATGTGTGTAACAACAGTATTTTGGACTGCATTTTTAAAAAATGATAGTCTCTATTTGTTTAACCCCTCAATCTTTCTTTCTCTCTCTCTCTCTCTCTCTCTCTTTCTCTCTCTCTCTCTCTCTCTCTAGGGAGTGGACCTGCCGTGAAACAATTGTGCATATGTATGTGTGAGAGCGAGAGAGAAAGAGAGAGAAAGATTGTGTGTGTATGTGGGAATTTACCAGACCCAGTACAGTGAGAGTGTAAGCAGGAGGGCTCTCTTGGGGGCGGAGCTCCATAAAGGGGCAGAGTTTCCAGGAGGAAGCCAGACCAACATGAGCAAATTGACGTTCCACAACAACAAGACCATGCAGGATCGCCGTTGTGTGTGTGTGTTTCTCCCAAACGATGAAACACTCAACGTCATTGTCAGTGTAAGTCTACCGCAATTCCAGAGTTCTCAGTCATACAAGGATTTACCACTTCCTGATGTTTTTCTCATCTCCAACCCTTTATGGTTATACTTGGACACACTGAAGTTTGCAGAGGAGTCTGAACTGAACAAGAGTCACTATTGTTGTATAAATAAAATAGTCATAGTTCTTAAGTATTCATTGCTACTTAAAGGAGTTTGGTTACCAGTCACACATGTGCTGTTCAGTCACAAAAGTTAACTTTTATAAGAGGGGCGGGAAAGTTACTCGTTCGCCAGAGGGATAGTTTTACAAACCAAGTCCATTTTGGTGTTCTCTTTGCCATCTCTTTGCAAGAACAACAAAGAATAGGTAACTTTTACCACAAAACAATGCATTGAGTTAAGACATTTTATAAGTTTGGTTTTACGACTTAGAAATATGGTTTCAAAGAAGCCAGACATGTGCCGGTTGACCAACTCTTTCACTGGATCAGCCCTACAAAACCAGAAACACTTGGGAAAACAGGCACAATGGATGGAAAATGAGGGTTGGGTTTTTTTTTTTTTTTTTTTTTTTTTTGCCAGTCTTAAAAGTAGCTGCTTGTCTGCGACTGACTCTACATATTACTCTTATCTGAGTTATGACAAAGAGAGAGCTGCAATTTCTAATGAAATATGGCCAGTCCCTAGTGTACATGCCCAACTGGTCACACATTCCCTTTAATAATTTACAAAATGATAATTTTGTAAATTTAAAAATAATTCAAAGGTCATCATGGTACAGGAACCACGAGGAATGTACATAGCCTTTTATTTTATTGTTATTATAAAAGCTTTTTTGTGGTTTCCAGGTCTAATGGCGTCTAAATTACACTGGGTGAAAGTACAACAGGTACAGGGTCTCTAGAATAAGAGTAATCTGCTTGTAGTGTGTCAGAATTGTAAAGAATTGATAGCATTAAGAATAAAAGCTCACTAAACACATTATCTGAGCAGGTTTCATGCAACATTAGTTGTATTATTAACTGCAGTAACAACAGCATCATTGTAGTTTTCTGGAGAACACACTTTTTGATGGACATGCTTATCAAGCTGATATGGAACTCTGTACAGAAAGTATTTCACATCCAATCCCAATTATACTTTTCAGCAAGCTATACAGCACTATGCTGATTTACAAAAAGCAATTAATATCTGAAAAAGCACTTCTGTCCTCCACATATAATGTCTACATTCCGGAGAAGACATTTTTGACAGCCAAAGAAACCTGAAAAAGCCATATAGATTATAAATAGAGCTTACAAGCAGCAGAACATCTCTCTAGATTGTATGAAAATACCCTTCCAAAAGTAAAAGTTAGTTAGTAACTAGGAGTGCATTCCAGAATTTTATCAGATAAAAGCTACTATTTTTATTACAGAGAGAGAATTGAATTCTGTACTTGGTCAAAATTTGAGCAATATTTTCCTCTGATAACACTATCAGAATTGAGAAAAGATTTCACTAGTCTAGTTGGGACTATTCTTCCTTTATAGAACAACAAATAAGAGACAGTCATAAAGTATGCAAGTGCCTACTAAAAGGTTTCCTTTGCATAATTTTAAAAAGACAACCCTGACCATCAATCAGCCCATAATATTAAAGCTCTGAGTACTGCTCTTAAAGCAGCCTTTACTTTAAATGACAAAATAGCTGAAAGCACAGTAATGCCATAAGCACAGAACTTCCCACAGTGAAATTGTTGTGAGCAGAACCAACATCATGGCATCAAACGGCAATTGCAGCAATGGCAATAGAGGTGTGTATTATTTGGATGAAATGCAAACAGGGCAGGTCTCAGCACAAAAGACTGGTTAAGGAATTGTTACACACCTTGACATACAAACTCAGAACACTGTCTTTTTTCTTTTTTGCTTCAGAATGATTTTTGTTTGATGTATGCTGATGCCTTTATTAGCTGAACGCCATCTCTGTCTAAAATCTATTGCTCTATTAACATCTATTCATAAATTATAGTACAAGTCACGGGGTATTAGTGAATTAGGAATATAATATCAGGTAGCAGATACTTGGTGTTGAATTGGGGCTTCCCTTACTGCAGGTTGATTACCTTAATTGTTACTAAGATTTTAATAACATTCCCAGTTAATCTGTCACATTATATTCATTGTAATATACTTGCTCTCCATCAGGTAAAGACTTTGTGTCAAGAATTGTTGGAACAGGTGTGTGATCTGCTCCGACTGAAAGACTGTCATCTATTTGGCCTCAGTGTTGTTCAGAGTAAGCTTTTCAGATTTTCTCTCACTTTTGTGTGTATGTGAGTATTGTATTTGTATGAGGGTAAGGATAAACTTTGACATGTGTCTTTTTTTGTTGTTGTTTTTTTCAGATAATGAACATATCTATATGGAACTGGGACAGAAGCTTTCCAAATACTGCCCAAAGGAGTGGAAACGAGAAGCTAGCAAGGTAACATGCAGAGTACACTTGCATAACACTCACATGTGCCTGGTGGCTATATTCAAGAATCACTTTAGTAAAGGAATATGGATTCATATTAACTGGTGCCTAACTTGTCGTAAGCACTTTAGAGTACTTTAGAAAGGACATTTAATTCTATATTTTGAGTAAAAGATGATTGATGTCAGTGCATGTTTAACGTAGGGAATTGATCAGTTTGGGCCTCCGATGATCGTGCACTTCAGAGCTCAGTACTATGTGGAGAATGGCAGACTTATCAGGTATATTTTTACACAGACATAGTTTGTTTATACTTAATGTTGTATATGTCTTTAGCAGTGCACACATCATGCACGCTAATATTTATCTTCTGTCTCACGCAGTGATCGCATTGCAAGGTATTATTATTATTGGCATTTGAGGAAGCAAGTCTTGCAGTCACAGTGTGTCCAGAGGGAGGAGGCCTATTTCTTGCTAGCAGCATTTGCTCTTCAGGCCGACCTGGGAAACTACAAGCGGAACAAACACTTCAGCCCCTACTTCCAGCCTGAGTCCTACTTTCCTTCTTGGGTGAGCACTGAACACTGCATGATGTGGACAAACTGAGAAGAGTCTCTCTCTCTCTCTCTCCCCCCATTCTTATCTATCACTCACTCCTTCTCTCCAGGTGATCACTAAGAGGGGAAGAGACTACATTCTGCGGCATATTCCCAATATGCACAAGGAACAGTTTGCTCTCACCGCATCAGAGGCCCAATTAAAATACATCAAGCAAGCAGCACTCCTGGATGATGTCACAGTCCATTACTATCGCCTGTACAAGGTCAGTGAGGAATAAGTGCATGTACATGTTTTGTAAATGAGTACAAGGTGAGCAAAAATCTGAAGGGCCTCTGAGTGAGGCAACAGGAATACTTTGTCTGAATTGTCAAGAGACTATTTGAATCCTGTCGGTGCTGTGGCCAGAAATTTGAGAGTGCATCACTTTTCTTGTTTTATGGGTGGAAGGGATGGTTTTATTTACTTCCCTGTCAATCAGAGCAACATGAACCATCATGGTGATCTGTGAGCTCATGCATGTGGAAAATGGAAGTTTGTGCTTTTGTCTGAGTAGCTCAAAAAATGCATCAAATGACTGGCATCATGTGTCATGGAGGAAGAATGTGTTGGAGTTTACCCTCCCAGATCGTAATTGTGTGATGGGGAAGAGCTAACTAGTAGGTGGGAATTAGCAAATGACCAAGATTGGGGAAAAAATGTTGTAAAAGCCAAAACATGTTTTTGTCTTTCAGGATAAGAAAGAAGTGGAGGCATCTTTAACTCTGGGACTTACTCTGCGTGGTATCCAGATCTTTCAGGTGTGTGTCTATGTGTGTTGTATTTTCTGTTTCTTTGAACCCTCAGTGTGATTAATATAAAAGCCACAATCAATAACACTTACTGTTGCATTAAAGGGAAACAGGTAGCACCAGGCAGTACTTGTTTTAAAAGAAAGTCTTTTATATTTATGATAATAACAGATATTTAGGCAGTATGAATTATATGCCAGTTTCATATGTTGCTAATTGCATTTTCAGCTTCATTAAAATATATATTTGTGCACTAAACTACATTTTTTCAAAGATGAGAAAATGTGTTGATCTGCTGACAGAACAATCAATTTTTTCTTTAGAATGTGGGCAGTGTCCGACAACTTCTATATGATTTCCCCTGGACCAACGTGGGCAAACTTGTATTTGTGGTCAGTACTACAGTAACAGCAGAACAGTCAATAAAAATGCTTAATTTAATATGGCTTTCAACAAATACATGAAATCTATTTATTTAACCTTTTATACTCATACAAGCATAGCTTCACATATTTCACTACGTGGTCTACTTCATGCATAATTATTCAAACTAACATGCATAAAAATGCCTTTAAACATCTTATTTGTACATACTGTATATGTAACTATAAAATTCTAATGGTGTGCTCTTTTTCTCTCACACTTTTTTCTTTCCTCAGGGAAAGAGGTTTGAGATCTTGCCTGATGGCTTACCCTCAGCCAGAAAGCTCACCTACTACACTGGCTGTCCGCTGCGTTCCCGCCATCTCCTACAGTTACTCAGCAACAGTCACCGCCTATACATGAACCTTCAGCCAGTGCTTAAGCAAGTACGACGCCTAGAGGAGAACGAAGGTACTTCTCCGTTTGCATGTATAACAGAGTTGAAGATTATGCACATTTTGTCCCATTGGATAGTGTGAAATCATACCTTAAACCAGTGTTTTTCAATCTTTTTTGAGCCATGGCACATTTTTTACATTGAACAAATCTTGCGGCACACCACATACCAAAAATGTAACAAAACGGCACTCTGTAGCTTAATACAGTTTGTGTAATCACAGTATAGATTAAACTCACTTAGTGTGAAACCTGGGCCTGCTTAGATGAACACACACGAAGCTCTTCCTCAACGAGCATCTCGTTTACAGTGGCTTTGCAGGCAGGTAGTATTAACTTCTCTGTCACAGTGTGGGACAGTTTTGATTTAGCTTAAAGTTCAGCAACTACGTAGCTTTCAGGGCTCTCTCATTTACCTCTGTGGTTTTTCTCATAAAAGTTGATAAAAACACAGTTTTTATCAATTTTATGAGTGAAAACACAGAACAAAATAGTCCATCGGCTTGTTTTGAAGTAATGGGTGTTTTGTTTGGAGATGGGGTTTAAGCTTGCTTGGCACCATGGCACTGTTGGACTTCTCGCCACACAAAAAGCACAACAGAGTGGGTGTCGTCACATCCCCGGTGAAAGTAAAGCGGAACAAAAGATAGCTTTCACTGTATCGCCTCGAGCTCACTGTCTTTGCTTTCTTTTGACCACCACTCATATTAGGAACCTTATCTGGGTAAGAATTTTGTCCAGGGCCCAGTTCGGACTTTGCACTTTTTTTCTTTTTAAAAACCTGCATGCATGACTATGGAGCCTCTAAAGGGACATGGGGGAAAAAATTTACATGAAAAGTTTCTAGTGCGCACAAGAAATCTCAGGTAACTGGTGCGCTCGCGAACTGATCTGTCTTCAAACACTTGATTGGTGAACCTATGATAGATTGACCAATCAAATGTTTGAAGACAGATCAGTTGATTAAATGAGCCAAGTCAGGTGTGCTGCTGCTTAGTTGGAACAAAAGCCTGCAGCCACAGCAGCCCTTTGTGGAATGAGTTTGAGACCCCTGATGTAAAAGGTCTTGAGCAGCACAGTGGCATGATGGTTAGTATATCCAGCTTACAGCAAGAAGGTCATGGGTTTGAGCCCCATGCCAGGCAAGGGCGTTTCTGTATGACGTTTTCATTTTCTCCTTGTGCTTGTGTGGTTTTCCTCCTGATGGTCCAGTTTCCTCCCACAAAGATATGCATATTAGGCTAATTGGATAGTCTCAAATGCATGCTTGTGTGTCTGTATGTCTGTGAGTGTTGGCCTTGTGATGGTCTGGCAAACTGTACAGGGTGTACCCCACACTCACCCAGAGTTGGCATGGGAATGGACTCCAGCCTTATAGGCACCCTTATAAAGGAAAAACCAGTTTTGAAAATTTTCTTAGCCACTTAATTCTCACTAGGGTTGTGGGGAGGCTGCCGCCTATCAACCGACTCTGGGCTAAGGCAGGGTACATCCTGAACAACATTTATTTATTTTAAATGTTCTGTTTTTTTGCTTGCTTATCCTAAAACTGTCTTGGTGAAGATGCAAAAGAGAATCCTAGGTTGATGGGAGATTTTAAAAGCATTGACTGCCTTATAAATTATTTATCTCTATGAATACATATGTCACATATGTATGCTTAAACATATATAAACTACTGACTAAATGCAACTAACTCATGTAATCCATATTAGATAACAAGAAACTGATATTTTTTTTCTAAGATATTACATGATGCTGAAAAGTAAGCTATATGTGCTTGTTTTGCAGAGAAGAAGCAGTATCGGGAGTCATATATAAGTGATGCATTGGAGTTGGATATGGACCACCTTGAGCATCGATCCCGTGCTAGCGGCAGCAGCATGGGCAGTGTTTCACGCCAAAAACGTTTCTCTCGTCACTCCACAACTAGCCACAGCAGCTCACACACATCAGGCATAGAAACCGACAGTTTCCGTACCCCAGCACATGCACCACACCGGCCACTCCGCTCACACTCCTCCTCTAACACCAGCCATGCCAGCACGCACACTTCTGGTATTGAGAGCAGTGGAAAGGAGCAAGGCCTGGATGATGATGGTATGACTTTCACACCCAGAGACTTCAGTTTTTATGATTTTTTACGAGGCTATTGATTAGCCTATACTTTTGTCTTTTCATAAAGTTTCTTAGTTCCTGGAATTGTGGTTTTTAAAGAAGAAAGATAAGTGTATGCTAGTGGGCAGCTAAGCAGTGTCCCTGGATATGTAAATCCACAGTTGTGTTATCTGCATGGTTAATTTAGTAGTATGTGTCTTTATCATTTGTTTTTCTGCAGAGATTGAAATGCTGGTTGACGACCCTAAAGACTATGAAGAACTGACTGATTTAGCACTGGAGCTCAGTCAAGATCTCTGCATTCACATCACTGAAGATATGCTAACGTCTGCACAAAGCAATGGCTACTCCGGTATGAATGCACACAGAAACAGCCTGTTTTTGAAAAATTATGATTGTCTTATATTGCACAACATTAGCTCTTAAGTTAAGTGATGCTTGTCTGAATTTTCATGTTGTGGTGGCAGAAAACTGGCACTAACATGAAGCAGAGTGTTCATGCAAGCTCAGTGTCTTAAAACACAGTGTAACTGAAAACTGGGCAAAGATATTTGATATTGTGAAAATTAAAATATGAAATTAATATTAATTCTCCTCTGACGATTTCCTTGCATTTCACAATCCGCAAAAACCCCATCCAACACTGCATTAACTTTGTTGAAAAACTATACAGATCATCTCCAATGTTTTTTTTATCCTATAACTTTAGTCTTTACATTTCATTTACTTTATCCACAAAGTCTTATTTCGTGCGTACGAGATTCAGTCATGTGAAGTCTATTTTTAGCTACTAAGCTCTGCTGACTTTAATAGTGACTGTTCCACTAATAAATACAGAAGAGACAATTTAAGACTCCCTCATTGCTGTTTTACTTTTATTATAAAACCAAAATGTTTGCACAAACCCTACAGTGTGTAATGGTTTTTAACAAAATTGTGACTTGTATGTAATAATGTTAATAATGATGATGATGTGCACGCAGGCTTAGTCGTGAAGGAAGTAAACTCCTCAACATCGAGTTCATCCGAGACTGTGGTGAAGATGAAAGGCCAAAGCATCGAATCGCTCCCGCAGGTTAATCTAAAATCTTCATTCTGACAAACTTATAGAATCTCCCAGTCACATCACAAGGTTTCCTGTTTTTTTTATTACGTCAGATAAATGTAATTGTTGGTGTGTCTCACTGTTCATGAGCATTAAGTTTACTTTAACTTTAGTGTATATATATATATA
>JAOUQZ010000010.1:12292393-12308748 GCA_028564935.1 Neosilurus hyrtlii | reverse complement strand
TCTCTCTCTCTCTCTCTCTCTCTCTCTCTCTCTCTCTCTCTCTCTCTCTCTCTCTCTCTCTCTCTCTCTCTGTCTCCTTCTCTGATGTGAATGGAATGTAATGGACTCCGGAGATAACACATTGGCAGCGTTTTGCTTTATAATCATAGGAAATATTAGTACAAGAGTAAGAGGGTAAAGATAAGCCTACTCTCACATGCACACATGCGCGCGCACACACACACACACACACACACACACACACACACACACACACACACACACAGAGTCATGTCTCTGAGAGAAAACAAAAACCCAAGATTTATTTGTTTGTTTGTTTGATTCTTTATTTACCTGTCTAATTATCTTTTTATTTATCTTATCTAAAAGCATCAGGATATTAGGAGAGTCATTGCTGGCTTGTTGCCATGACAACAAGTTATTTTCCAATCGGCTCCTAAAGGTGTGAAAAGCTTTGCTGTCATTGTTGTTGTTGCTGTTTTGTTGATAAGTTTACAAATTTTCTCCAAAATGGAATCTGATAGCAGTCGTCTGTAATATCTGCTCATTATTATTTTATTTCTGATTCACTGCCAACACAAAATGAAAGATGAGTTATTTCGTAGATCCTGTTTCTTCCTGCTGCTATATTAGAGTCATTTTTTAAGTGATCTCCACTTAATAGTGTCCAAACTTTTACTCCTCGATACTCTATAGAGCTGTGTATATATCAGGTATCACACACCTCATAAAATCCTTATTCGAGTGTTATTCCGCTTCAGTGCACTAATTCTTTGCTTTGCTCTTGTTTTGATTACATTTGAACTCTCGCCGCTTCGTCACGCTGAACTGAAACTAAACAGAGAGACGGAGAATAAAACACACACCTGCTTTTACACACACTTAAGAAACTGGAGCAGGATTCACGTGAAATGAGTCCAATTTATCCGCGGATTAGAAGCACATTAGAGTCTAAGCAGTTCCAGGGCATTTTAGACAAAAGTCTGGACTTTGTAATTACTTACATTCCTGAATGAGACACGCTGCACATTTATCACATCTAACATTCAGGATTATCTTTAAAACCAGAACAGTTTCAAAGTAATCTCCGACTCCTGACACAAACATTACACATGCATTATGTAGGGACGAAAACACACTGGTGTTTTATTTCTCTTCCATTGCTGCAATTACATCTTTCTCTTAATAAAAGTATGATGTGATGTTTCACCTCTTACGCTACACTTCTCACTCACGTTATAACAGCTACAAACAGTAGTTCCATCACTGCCACCGCCACCCCTCTCTCTCTCTCTCTCTCTCTCTCTCTCTCTCTCTCTCCCTCCCCCCCTCTCCCTCTCTCTCTCTATCTCTCTCTCTCTCTCTCTCTCTCTCTCCCTCCCTCCCTCTCCCTGTCTCTCTCTCTCTACCTCCTTCTCTCCTTGTCTTCCTCACTCACTCTCATTCTCTCTCCCTCCCTTTCCCTGTCTTCCTCTCTCTCCCTATCTCTCCCATTTCCTCTCTCCCTGACTCACTCTCTCTCTTCACGTCTCTCTCTCCACCCCCCACACATCTCCATGTCTCTTTCCCAGTCTCTCTTCCAGTGTCTCTCTTTTTCTTCCGGTCTTTCTCTCTCTCTCTCTCTCTCTCCCCTTCTCTCCTTGTCTTCCTCTCCCTCTTTCATTCTCCCTCCCTCTCTCTCTCTACCCGTCTCTTCCTATCTCTCTTCTAGAGTCTCTCCCTCTCTCTACTTGTCTCTGTCTCTCTCCTTGTCTCCCTCTCTCTCATTCTCTCCCCCCTCTGTCTCTGTCCATGTCTCTCTCCCTGACTCACTCTCACCCCCCCCGTCTTTCTTCCCATGTCTCTCTTCATGTCTCTGTCTCTCTCGCTCTCTCACTCACTCACACACACACACGTGCACCTCATAAGAACATCTTCAGGTGACATGTGAGATTTTCCATTTACAGCAATTGGCAGATGATTTTATCTCACATGATATAGAAGTGCTTTCTACTCCCTATCAAGAACTTTGTCGTGTGTGTTGAGCAAAATAGAGGAAACACAAGTAGTAGCTGTTGTGTGTGTGTGTGTTGATTTAAGTCATCTCTCACTCAGTGCTCACTGAAGAACTTTGTGAAGACGTGGGTTCTCAGTGCTTGCTTGAAGATGGCCAATTTTGAGACTGCTAGGCAATGTTCATTTCACTAGAGAATAATCTTTTTGTTTTGTTTTGATGTGTTCTCATCTGTCCCTCGCCTGACTTGCAGGAGAAGGAGGTGAGGAAGTGGAAAGAAGAGCTGCTCGATCAGAGACGGAGGATGATGGAGGAGAGGCTGCTCCATGCCGAGTTCAAGCGGGAGCTGCAGCTCCAGGCTATTGTGAAAAAGGCACATGTAGAGGAGGCGAAGGTGAGGATGTCACAGGCCTTTTAACGTGGCATGGCAGTACATGTAGCAGTGCTTCCTCCCAGCTCTAAGGTTTAATCCCGAGCTTAGGTTCCTGTCTGTGTACATGTTCTTCCGGTGTCTGTTAGCTCCTTTCCACCAAAATGGTACTGTTGCAGCGCCGGTTCTACATTAGTGTCTTTTGAGAACACCCCACATTTTTACAGTCACGAGCAGCCAAGTTTGCTGCACTTCTGTGCAAAATTTGAAACTAGTCCAGAGAGTCTGTCAGTGGTGCACTACACTGTCAGTCTTAAGCTTTGTGCATCGTGTGTTGAGAGGAGAGTTTTTTAAAAAAGTGTGGAAAGAACTGTGGCGATCGGGTGCATGTGACGGCAGAAGGCTTGAAAAACTGGGTGCTGCTAGCATAAGCTCTTCACATTGACAGCTCACACTAGATGGTCGCCACCCTGTTGATATTTTTGGGCAACCGTGATGTTGAGGCAGTTATGTGAGTGTCCAGGCAGTCCTCTTTAAGGGCAGCACTGCCTGCCTCAGAAGGAGGGAGCCACTAGAAAAGGCCTAATGCTGGCCTTTTGGCCCACAAATTCGCCTGCCAAAAATGAATTACCTACCCCATCATCACTGAAAGCAATGGACTGCCGAAGCTTTAAAATTACGGTGAACTGCTTGTGGTAGCGGTGGTTTCTTTGTGGTGGATGTGTGGTGTCATGTTGATACCTTTTGTGGCACAATACCTTTTTTGGCCAAAATGCTAGGAACTGGTTCTAAATTAAGCTTGTGTGTACATGCTTGTCCATGTCCTGTAATGGACCTTTTTACTGTCTTGGCTGTATTCCCACCTTGTGTACAAAGTTTCAAAGAATAAAATCTGTTAATCATGATTAACAGAATAATTTTAAAGTGGTGTTTCTTTTTGTAGGTGAATGAGATTGCATTCATAAACACACTGGAAGCTCAGAATAAGAGGCATGATGTGCTGGCCAAGCTGAACGAGTACGAACAACGACTCAATGAGCTACAGGAGGAACGCCAGCGGAGGCAAGAAGAGAAACAGGCCAGAGATGAAGCTGTCCAGGTTGGATGCTGTTTTTGTCTTTTCCACTACCAGATTAGTTATCCTTTAATACTTCCCCTTTTTCTTGACTTACTTTCCTTTATTCTGCCATATGTGTGTGTGACAGGAGCGTAAGCGGGCTCTAGAGGCAGAGCGGCAGGCACGGGTGGAGGAGCTCTTGATGAAGAGAAGAGAGCAGGAGGCACGAATAGAGCAGCACCGGCAGGAGAAGGAGAAAGCGAGGGAGGATGCAGCCCGTGAGAGAGCAAGGTTCATGCGTTCAGTGCTTTTAATATAACATATTAAAAATCTCATACAGCATAATAAAGGAAAAGTTTTCTTTAACAGTGTCATTAAAGCATGATTAATCACGTGAAACATACAGAGTTGGAGCTGTCGGCCCTATCCTGAATGGGTACTCATCAAAATATCGTTTAAACTTTCCCAACATGGACAATATAGTCAATGCCAAGAACAACTCAATATTCTTTAAGGCAACTTGTATTTTCCATGTTAAGTTTTTCTCGAGTCACATTACAATGAGCTGATGGCATACCTGAAGTGGCACTGGACTAAACCTGTAGCTAAAGTTTTACACATTCCTATTTAAAAGATTTGATTTACCATTTTTGTCTGAGGACGTTGATGTAAATAATTTTCTTTCTATGTCAATGTCCAATTTTTAAACTAAACAACCATTTATAATAACCTTGATTCAACTCCTCGGCTATTTTACCTGAGTTCCTCATAATTGGTCTCATCATAATGCGTTAAGTAATCAATTATCCTTTAAAGCAATGCCTTCGGCAAATCCTGAAAGTGGTGATTATAGTCGACAACAATAGTCACCTGATTGTATTAGTTGCAGCACATCACAGAAAGACTACATTAAAAGAAGCATTAATGAAATCACTCCCACACCACAACGAGCCTGTCTCAGCCGACACTGGGCAAAGGCAGGGTACACACTGAACAGCTCGCCAATCCATCGCACGGCCAATACACATACAACCATTCACACTCACACCTAGGGACAATTTGAAACAGCCAACGAACCCAGAACCTTCTAGTTGTGAGGTGGAGGTGCTGTCTTCACCACCATGCTGCCATTAGTGAAATCAGCTCCATTTCACTAATGGCAGCTTGTTAGATTAAAAAAAAAAGAAGTGGAGATGTGTTGCTCGGTGCTCAGCTCTGTAAATAAAATTTAATATTTAGTTATAATAATAAATTGCTTTTGTGACTTTGAAGCAGGTATGTTAAAAAAAGACTTTGTTTTGAAGCTCAGTTACTTACATGGATGCACAGGCCGTGACCAGAGACTTCCACTGCTGTGTTCTTTTGCAATCCTTTGTAAACTGCCCCAGGTGAAACCATTGTCCTTGATCTCTTTCTCGGCAGATCTTCTCAAAGTCTTTTGGGTCTCCCTCTTTTTCTTTTACCCTCTGGTGTCCATGTAAGTGCTACCTTTGGGATAGCACCTGTAGACATCCTTAGGATATGGCCAATCCATTTCCATCCTCTGCTCTTTATTGCTGTTGTGATTGGTTCTACTGCTGTTCTCTTATGTAATTCTTCATTTGAGTTGTCGGGCCAAAAAAATGCCTAGAATTCTTTTGTGGAATCTGGTTTGACACACTTCCGGTTGGTGAATGATGGTCTTTGTCATCTTCCATACAGTAGTGTGCTAAGGACGCTCTTTGATTTTAAGTATGTTTTTTTTTTTTTTTTTCTGGCTGATCATCTTTGACTTCTAAGTGTTTTTCTAAGACAGGCACAAGATTGACTTACCTTGGAACTTTCTACCCTTATATCTTCCTCTGCAGAGCCATCAGTTGTAACCTTGGAGCCCAAGTATGTGTTTCGAGACACGTGTTTTAATACCCACTCCATTGATCTTGACTGGTTGAGTGGACATGGCATTCATCCTGAGTTGTTTAGTCTCTTGCAGCTCAGCAGGGCAGTGTTTATGTTTGGCTAGTGGAGCAAACCACCAAAAATAGAAAAAAACCCTCTTTTTTCATATCATGAAGTATCATTTTTATCCGGTGGGCTTCACACTCACACCATACGCTTCATGATTTAGAATTTTTTAAAAAGTAATTTTTTACATTTTTTGTGGATCCCACGCCCCTAATCTGGACCAGATGCCCCTTGAACCTCTCTGGAAATATCTCGGAACAAATATAGTGCAGTTTCTGTTCTTGTCTGTATTTACAGTAGTTTAAAACATATTAGCTGTTCAATACAAATAACAAATTATCACTACAAATGTAATGTAGCCACGTTCCTGCCAGAACACCTCAACAACTGGTTCGAGTGATTGGATTACAAGACGGCTGACTCCTGTGTGTTGAACTACCACTACTACTGTGCTAATATGTTGGAGCTGTTTATGGCCCTGGATGATTGGACACGAGAGCATTCTGGGTTTTTTTTTATTGTTGCTTTGGTTTTGTTTGTTAGCAAGCTGAGCCTCATTTTTATGATTATAATATTTAAACTAAATCTGTAAATCCTGTACACCTTTTGAAACTGTTGAAAAACTCTGAGACAGTATAAGATTGAATCACCAGGAACCAGTAACCATCAGTAGAAAAATGCTATACAGAACTTCATCTAATATTGTATATTGTGTGGGTTCTTTGCAGAGACCGTGAGGAACGCCTGGCTGCCCTGAGTGCTGCTCAGCAGGAGGCCATGGAGGAGCTGCAGAAGAAAATTCAAATGAAGGTAAATTGCTTCAGTACCATTTCTGCCGCATTCGGGATATAATCATACTTCTAACCTCGGTTCTGACACGTACTGCCCTTCCCTCTCCATACTTGTTCTGCATACCACCCACAGCATGATGAAAGCAGCCGCAGACACATGGAGCAGATAGAGCAGAGG
Source organism: Neosilurus hyrtlii (assembly GCA_028564935.1). Lineage (NCBI taxonomy): Eukaryota > Metazoa > Chordata > Actinopteri > Siluriformes > Plotosidae > Neosilurus > Neosilurus hyrtlii. The sequence goes on along the minus strand of JAOUQZ010000010.1, from coordinate 12,302,415 downwards.
AAAGAGAAGGCGGCCGAGCTGAGCAGCGGTAGACACGCCAACACTGACTTCGCTCCCAAACTCACTCCCTACGAGCGCAAGAAACAGTGCTCCCTTTGCAGTGTTGTGGTGAGAGACTCACTTCGGAAACATATTTCCAAGATCATTTGAGCTTTCTGAATTAGACCACAGTGCTGCTCATGCTCAGTTCTGATTGGTCAGAAGGTGTTGATTAGTTTTCTATAATAGCAGCTGTGACAATAGTGCACAGGGGAAGGCTAATCACAAGTTTATCACACTTTCAAAATGTAAAAACAAACCGTAAAATATCTTTTGTTTCTTTGCTTTTCTTATGTTCCTGTATAGTAATACTAAAACATCATTTTATTTATATGCTAAAAGTTATTTACCCCAGGCTCGGTGATATCGCTAAATAGTCTGTTCTATCCCTCATTATTCAGTGACATCCACTGAGCCGGAGGTGACTAATTGTTTTTGTATATAATTCATTGGAATATAAAAAGCAAACTGAATCTAGATTTTTATAGTTTATTTTTGACATATTTTATATATGAAGATTCAGGTGATATCCTCGATCAGAGCATAAATGCATTAGGCTTTTTCAAACTTTGACAATGATGATGCCACCTGCTTCAAGTGACCGAGATGAAACATGAATTTCCCTAATTATGATTCGTGCATTATCCACTCAGGATAAAACTACTTATTAACTGAGCGTGAAGTCAGGTAAGGTGTACAGAGAAATCTCAGCCCGAGGTCTTTAGTGCAGGCCAAGCTGAAGGCGAGGTCGGTGTCAAAAGACCAAGGGCTGGACAAACAAAGCTAATAAATACTTTTATTATGGAATTTTAAAGTGGTAGATTAAAAAACTAATAATAAATCACTTCAGAAGCTTTTATTTTTTTCATTCTGGCTTGGGTGCTATCTTTAAAGGCAAAGACAACACTTGTTAAAAAGGTTAATTCTGTTCAAATCTCCAGATGAATATCTTTCTGTGTGTAAAATTTAAGGCCAATAGCTTCTGTTTAAATGAATTGGACAGTTATTTGAAAACTGAGTCTCACAATGATATCATTGAGGCCCAAGTTAACATGTACAAGTACAGGAATTTGATACATTCACGCCATTTATTGACAGAATTGTGTTGGAGGTGTCAAAAAGTTTAGATTAAAATAATTTCCTATGCAGAGGGAATCTAGTATTATAGCAAAGCCATACTCCTCCTCTTGGGTCTTAATGACTGTCATTCCACGACTCAGTTTTGTACATAATCACTCATAACATTGTTAAAATAGAAGCTATCGGTCTATGATTTTGCACACAGACATATTTTAATATTAAGTTTAGCTTGAGCTTAGCTACGTGGTGGAGTCACGCTCTTTGTTCACTTGGTTTGTTTCTGTAATCATTTGATCTCAGATCATTTCACACAGACTCACATTCTCCTCACGTTAGCGCTCTGCTTGCATGGATGCTTTCAGCTGAACGTTTTAGCAGGTAGTGTCCTGTAAAGTGCTGAGTGCAGCGTCACTGGGACGATGTCGGAAGAGAAGGCATTCAAATGAGCATTTAAGTGCATTAATTAAACATGAACTTTGGTTGCGGATTTATGACTGGTCATGAACATGCTTTCACAGTGACAGGCAGCAAATCAGCATGCAGCCACATTTATCTGAGGCGGGCCTGGCTTTCATGGCAACGAGGGCCAGACACCTTGGGGCTTCAAAAAGACATCAGATTAAGCGCTCGGGGAGAATGAAATCTTGTTAAAATGTCAGATGACCTTGGCCAGTCAGTGACTCCAGCCATCATCTTTAGGTCAGAGGGAAGCACTCTGCTTAATGACATTAAACACAGGCCATCATGCTTGGGCTCACGTCCAATACTGGCAGACAAACAATGCAACTGGTTTTATGACGGTCCTCTTATACCTGCGTCTCCACTTTATCGGTTTCACTTTCTATAATCAGGTTTATGGAATCATGTGCATGAAATCATTTTTGATAGCAGACCAGTGTAAAAGGGTGAGAATTGCCCATGTCAATGAAAGTGCGAGTGTTGAAATGTGATCCATGGTGGGAGGTGCAGAAAGATGGCGCCTGAGGCTCGAAATGGCGGTCGAGTTTAAACAGCTTATTTTTTTCCCCTTTCTTTTCTGCATCTTTTTGTGCCATTATACACATCCTGTCTTGATATTCCATCTTTTATTATCTGTATAATGCTACTTTTGCAGATGTCAGTCATGATTTGGGGATTAAGTTTTACTTTGAAGTGAGCTTTTGATTGTAACAATCATTTTGTTATCCTAGAACTGTGACATTATGGCCAAGAATGTGCTAACATATGCAGTGCAGGATGCAGTGCTTGTCAAGGATATTGGTATCTCTTTCCCACCTTGCCTTCTTTGGAATTGTTTTCCTCTGTCTGACCTTTGACTTCTGCATTTGTAGATCACCTCCGAGGTGCACCTGTGCAGTCACATCAAGGGCAAGAGGCACCAGCAAGCAGTGAGGGAGAGCAGCAGCATCCAGGGCCGAGAATTGTCGGATGAAGAGGTGGTGAGTGGACACGGAATCTGTTTCCAAAAGGTGTTATGAAAATATATAGGACCATAACGCATGCGACTCAGAACATCATCTAGCAAATGCAAAGCTTAAGCATAAATTAACATATCTCACTGATGTTTCTTGTGGCTGTGGGACAATAAATGATGGAGTTCAGTGACACGTCGGAAGGGTGAGATCACCCCTTGTCCCTGTACGTCTTTGTTAACAAAGTGCCTGTCTTGTGGATGCCTCTCGTTAAACACGGCAATATGAGATTGCCTTAAGCACTGCGATCTTTGTAGAGCTGACAACTCATGTTGCTATATGCTGCACCTTTGGCCTCTACCTCTCCTTCATTTTGTTATCCCGCTGGCCATTTTTAATGTTTGGCTCATTAACACAACCCTATTTTTCCACCTGACGGAGCAGTAAACAAGCACTAAGCAACAGCTCGAAAGCACTAATATGTTCGATAAGGCTGACAGATACACGAACTCTAAATTAAACAAGGTAATGGATTAAATTGGCTTCTGTAAAATTCTAAATTATTTCTTTCTATAACTTATTTCAAGCTATGATTTAGTTCTATTAAAAGAATTATGGAGCGCAATGTAGAACAGTGAGGGGAAAATTACATCGCGAGAGAATTATTACAGAAAGTTGGCACTGTAAAATTGTCCCTGTATTAATCAGGCCTGTCCTCCACTCTAATGAGAAACCAAAAATTTACTTCTGGAATTCACATAAACCTTTTTTTTTTTTTTTTTTTTTCATAAATGCAAGCCGTTTTTAATTGCACTGTGTGAAGGCAATCTGGCTGGAAACTTTTGTTTGGATACTTTTACCATAGGCCTTTAGCCTTCCATATTTATGTCTCTTCTAATTTTGGTGAGCCGTATTTCATTCATGCAACTGCTACCTATTTTCCAGTCTAGACTTCCATAACTCTTGCCGTTGTGAAAGATTTTTAATTAAAATGAAGACGGTTGGCTGAACTGTGTCGAGGTCACGGGGTAGTTTCTCTGTGGAAGCGGCACCTCCGCAGCCCTCTCTCTTCATATTTGGTCACATTTTGTCTTTTTAAGGACTCGTGGATTAAATTGAAAATAAGGTGATTATCAACAGGGATGGATCGATGGGGCTGGGGAATGCTCGGAGCTGCCATTGCTCTCCTTACTTACTTTTATTGGTCGTCATTTCTCCTGCTTTAACATAATATACGGGAATGTTCTGACCAATTGTGCTTGATGCATGAGGAGAATAAATTTACTGGTCATCCTTAACCCCCAACCAAAAAAAACCCCAATAACTTCTTAAATATTAGATGCTCTGATCAATTAATTTTCTGACAGTGCCTTACACTTCATTACGAGCTTTACCAGACTTGCGTTTTGTTATTCTTTGACATTTTTGCCTTTTATGGCTAAGGCATGACGATCCACCCCTATCAAAACAAATACAAAATCTGTGAACTGATGCCTCTGAGATGCTATCACTTAAAATTCTGTGTGTGTGTAAGAGACAGAGAAAAAAAGAGGGCATGATGGAGAGTATGTCACCTGATACACCATATATTCACCTTGAACCTGGAAGACATCTAGCTGTCTGTCTGACATCGGGGGAAGGCCGTCCTGTGCCATCCATTGTGTGACACAAAGGAGTGAAGGATGGGAGGGCCATATGAGTGTGACACTGGGAGGATGTATGGGCTCTGAGCAGGTCATGTTAGTGTGATGTTTGGAATAGTCTCCCATTTCTTTTATTACCTACAGAAAACACTATGTGGTATTGTAGGGCTAGGTCTGCCCCAGGCAAATCTCTGTCACCAGTTCTCTCTCTCTTGCCCCTCCTATTGTCTCTCAGGTGCAAGGAAGCACCTGTCTATCACACAGCTTCCTCTACAAGTTCATTTGCCTGCCAGTGCATCTGAAAATAGTCTATAAGGGCACCCAGCTAATATTCACATTACATCTTGAACTGTTACATCTAGACTTTTTTTTTTTAGACATTGAACTTTTTTTAATGAATAACATGATTGCAGTTATGCAGATATGCATATATATACACACACACACACACACACCCATAGTAGTGTGCAGTGAAGATTATACACCACCACTGTCTAAAACGGCTCCTAATAAAAAGAAATAAAAAATTTACTTCTCTATAATTTTTTGGTGAAAATATATTAAACAATGCTATTGTAGGCAATGAGAACCAAAAAATCATTTCTGACAAGTATATTAAGGTAAAAGTATGGCTAATAAACAAAACACTGAAAATACTAATTTTATAGAAGAATTTTTAAGTTTTAATTTTTTACTTTAGTATAGCATGAATGAACTTCAAACCAAATGGAAGGGTTTAGCGAGTGAAGAAATTAAAAATATCAGAACACTATGCCTGAAAGGTTAAATGCTGCAATCAAAGTAAATGGTGGCCACGCTAAATACTGACTTTTTTTTTCTCAAAAAAGAGACTATTCTTGTTGTTATTACTATATGTTGTTGTTTGTTTACTTATTCTCATCAATATGATCCAATATACGTGAAATTAATACTTCAATAGTACTTGGTTTCTGATTTATCTTCATTTTATTAAGTGTATAATCATCACTGAACACTACTGTAATTTTTTTATTTCTTCCCTCGCTAAAACATTCCATATAGTGTGAAGTTCATTCATGTTATGCAAAAGTCAAAAAAAGAAAATTTCCGACACTTTCTAAAAAATTGGTATTTTCAGTGTTTTTGTTTATTAGCCATACTTTTATCTCAATATACTTGCCAGAATGATTTTTTGGTTGGCATTGTTCAATACATTTTCACCAAAAAAATGATAGAGAAGTAATTTTTTACTTCTTTTAATTAGGAGCCCTTTTAGACAAAAGTGGTGGTGTATAATCTTCACTGCACACTACTGTACACACACACACACACACACACACACACACACACACACACATATATATATATATATATATAAATAAATATTATAAACTACTTTTACATTCAACTTTTGTTAGCACTTCAGTTATTGCCAAATGATTTGTTTGGCTTCCTAAATTTGATTTACGTTGTTTACTTTAGTAAGCCTCTGTGTCAAAAGCTTAGTCCAGCAGTAGATTCACTGCAGAGCAAGTTCTGAGGTTCTCCTCCAGACGCGCTCTGATATAATCTCAAGATGGTGCATGTCTTTGAGGTGTTACAGAAACAATCCCATTAACAGCGCAGCAGGAGAAGTAGATCACCTTTCAGAGAGATTACTCGCCAGATGCCTCTCCGGCCAGTGGGATCCAATGGTTATGACTGCAGGGCTCAACTCCTGCTCCCAGAGGGATGTGGAGTGACACCACCCAACTAACCCCCCATCTCTCCCTACCCCAAAAAAAAAAAAACCTCCTCACTCACTTGAAAACTCATCTCTTGTATCCACCCACTCATTTAATTCCCACTGTTAGAAAATAATTACGTTTACAAATTTAATTCTATGAGCTAACTTGCTGTCTTTTTTTTTTTCTCCAAGCTTGTTAATTACACAAGTGTACATAACCAAGATTATACAGTCTATTGATTAACACAGTAGCATCACTATAGATGATCGCATATTTAAGGTCTTCAAGATACAGCAAGCTGTTATAAATTAATTACTGAATAAGGCGAAATATGATATAGACTGTTCAGTCAAGGGGTTGTAATCGGGAAGCATCTCTGAGTCCGAACAATTCTGTCTTAAACGAAATTCGAATTCTATAACCACTTTATTACTCATTCAAAACATTTTCTAAGTAGACAGTCACGTTTACTATGTTGCACATATCAGTTGTGCAATAATCGTTTGACGTGTCCAATGGCAGTTATACAATAATTAAGTTATCTGATGGCAATGATGCAATATCAAGGATTAGTATGTGTCACAAGGGAATGGTGCGATCTGACAGACACTCACAGTGCTCAAGTAGGCAGCAGCATCATCACGCTGTACAGTGGAGAGCTAAACTATAAAATCTTGTTCCGGATGTTTTTTCTTGTATTTCCCATACAATTATACCAAAATATCTTTAGTAAGCGCTGTTTCCTTTCGTTTCTAAAGGACTTCGGTAAACAGAACAGTCGCCGTTTATCTGGCTGAAAGCATAGGCCTTACTGATGAGCTTGCCTGCCTCAGTGTCATACATAACGTTTGTAAACACAAACTGTATATATAAAAAAGCTGCCTTCATCAATCAATTTTGATACGTTCCAACGAATTTATCTGAACTGGCATCACCGAATTTAACCGTCGTTTTTAAAGGAAAGAGAAATGTACGTTTCAGTGCACAATGTAGGAAAGATCATTTATTTTAGCTTCCCAAACCAGATAATGGCGGATAATTCTCCCGCTAAACAGTCAACAGAGTGGGCGGTGGTGTCTCAGTGGTTAAGGCTCTGGGTTACTGATCCGAATGGAAGATTCAAACCCTTGTTCTACCAAGCGGCTCCAAGCCTCGATTGCTCAGTGGTGTAATAATGTAAGTCGTTCTGGATAAAGGCATCTGCCAAATGACGTAAATGTAAATATTGCAACCCCCCTTTGCCCACAAGGCCACCTTATTTAGCAGTGATTTAGATACGCGGTTTTGTTTGGAAATCTGTGAAGGGCAATATCCTTCGGTTGGTCCAGATTTTCTGTCCTGTTTGAACACCCAGCAGCTGAGCATTCATTCATTCATTCATTCATTTTCTGAACCTCTTAAGCCTAATTAGGGTCACGGGGAGGCTGGCACTCCAGCTGAACAATGATGTAGCAAAAAGGACACAAATGGCACGACACACACACAAATTGGATCTGCTGATGATGATAATCAACAACACAGCCAAGCCTGTGCAGTATTTTTGCCAATGTTTTGATTGGATGAAATTATACAGAGGTCTGACCACCATTATCTTGTTGTTATCTCCATTACGTGACATAAATCAGTGTAAGAGATCTTCTTGGAAAGGAAAAATAGTGGCCTTTACTCTGTGTTTTTGGATATCTGTAAATTTTAAGAATTTAAACAAGCTTTAAATGTTTTTGTCACGCCCAGTTTTTTCAATCTCTTAATTTTAGTAACTTGGGTGGTATAGCGTCTGGCATACAGCTTCCTGTGAACAAACTTTCAGTAGAAATACTAACATATTAGAAAGAACAGAAAGTAAATACTAAGGTAATTAACAATGTTGTCTAGTTATATGGACACACATTAGATATTCATAGATTATATGTGACCCCTGTAACCACACGCTAACAGTGTAAATTGTAGAGGAATTTTGCACAGGGGTATTAAAGAAAGACTTCACTGACTTGCAGATTTAGATATCTGACATGCCAACATCTTTCCCATATTTCACCCGTGTGATAAAAACTGACTTTGTGTCCCTCCAGTAAAACTACCTGAAATGGCAGCAGGACGAGTGGGTAGAAGCTCTGAATGCAAACCCCTTCTCTATCCCCTCTCTCTGGCCATTCTCTGAGGTGCTGGCTGACAGGATAATTGGATAATTACATTCTGGCACATGCGTCATTTAAATTGAGTTACATCCGTCTTTCTTCCCATGGATGTATCAGCATTATCTGAGTAGACCCTGTGGTGTCTAGATGGGAAGTTATACCTTTTTTTCCCCATGTTTCCGCTTCCTTCACACTGCAGGCGAGGGGGGAGATACAGGGGTAATTACTGATAACAACTGATAACACTTGTGCTTCCAGGGCTATAGCTTACCTTCACTTCTAGGATGTAAAGGATGTGCATTGTACAAAGTTGCCTTAGATACTGTGCTTAGAGTTTGTCTTTGGCAAGCTTCCCTGGTCATGTTAAGGACCCTTTAAGTATAGCTAGGTCTCCTTTCATGCTGTCCATGTTTGAATGACAAGGTGTCAGATTTTAGGTGAGGGATTTGCCTTCCAGTAAAAAAAACGCAATGCATTCCCATGGCTGTTTTAAATAGAAAGCTACCTAGTTTCATTTTAAAAATATTGCGTTTTTTTTTTTAAATAGTGGTCCAGATATCTTTCAACATCTTTGTCATCCTTATCATCTTTCTTTTCATCTTCTTATTTAACGTCTTCATCATTGCGGTATTTATTTTCTGTATAGACATCAAGCTGGTCAATTGGAATTTCCTCTGCTCCAGATCAGCCTGATGAGCTAACAGTCCTCAATACAGTCTTCTTTTTTTCCCTCCTTATACCATTTAGCTCCACCCACTTAGATATTTGCTAATTATGAAAACCCTACTACTTTGTACATGTCTTAAGAATTATTTATTATATTCCCCCAACTACTGTTATAGCTGTTCCAAATAGCCCCTAGGTGTGAGTGTCAGTGTGTGTGTGTGTTGGCCCTGTGATGGTCTGGCGAGCTGTTCAGGGAGTACCCTGCTGTCACCCACTGCCGGCTGAAATAGGCTTCAGCCTCCCTGTGACCCTGATAGGCGTAAGCGGCAAATGAGTGAGAGTGATATTTGTAAACTATATGGCCATGACATGCTAATCAATCTTAGAAGGACCATAATAGGAGCAGCCGTTGCCTAATGGTTAGAGAAACGGGTTTGGGACCGAAACCCGAACCAGCAGGAAAAATGTGTGGTGGCGGAGGAGCGAGCTGCACCTTCCCTATCTCCACATTCATGGCTGAAGTGCCCTTGAGCAACGCACCTAACCCCCAACTGCTCTCCGGGAGCCCCAATGTGTGGGAGCCCACTACTCCCAGAGTGTGTGTGCTCACTGTTTACTCATGTGTGTGTGCGCTCACTTTGGATGGGTTAAATGCCGAAGTCAAAGTTTCCCTCGTGGAATTAATAGTCAGCAACTTTATGTGTAATAAAATGAAGTCAGCTGATGACCTGAATGTACTGAATGAGCAGGTAATACCATCAACTGACTTTTTCTTCCCTGATGGTGCAGATATAAAAGTGGGGCTTTAATAATGAAAGAGTGGTTGAGGGAGCATGAGGAATTATTTTCACACATGAACTGGCACCTAGAGTCCTGACCTTAACCCTATTGACAATCTTTGGGATGTGCTGGAGAAGACTTCATGGTGTGGTTAGGTTTTCCCTTCATCAATTAAATTCTGGATGGAAATAAATGTTGTGATGTTGCTTAAGCTTGTTAAAACAATGCCATGGTGATTACACGCTATAATTACAAAATAAAATGTAAAAAAGATGTAAGCTAAAGTGTAAGCTAAAGGCGCTCCAACAAAATATTACTATAATAAACTTTTTTTTTTGACTGAACAGCATACAAATACACATGTGCAAACGGGGAAGGATCCTAAGGTGCCTCAGTATTATGTTTAGAGTTCAAATTCAAATTTATTTGTCACATAAATAACTGTCCAGAATGTAAAGAATAAACAAGGAAATCAGGTAATAAGGAGAAAAACAAAAGAGCAAAGGTCAGATAAATATGAAATCTATATAAAAGCAAAAGGATAGAAATAGGAAAATA
>JAOUQZ010000010.1:12271100-12285349 GCA_028564935.1 Neosilurus hyrtlii | reverse complement strand
GTGTGTGTGTGTGTGTGTGTGTGTGTGTGTGTGTGTGTGTGTGTGTGTGTGTGTGTGTGTGTGTGTGTGTGCACAGACTGCAGCGGCTGGTGAAGGACTTGGGAAAGCAGCTGCAGGGGCAGGACAGTGGCCAGTGGGCCAACAACAAAGTGTCTGGCTTGGATAGACCCCTGGGCGAGATTTCCCGCATTCTGGAGAAACAGGTACCATTTATACACACACAGTGGATTCAGCAAATACAATTCCATGTGAAATATTGTCGTGTATGGTAGATTCCTCTTATTTGGCAGTGTTCTTGAGTTTATAGAACGTTGTAACAGGCTATCAGAATTATACCTCTGTCTGACTCTTGCCTGTCCTCCTCAGACTAATATAAATAAACTGAAGAGTTCGGTGGAGTTGCAGGTTTTCAGATAACACTGTGATTGGTTTGCCACAGTGACCTAGAAATGTGCCCTATAGTTTGTTCAGATTGTGTGTTTCTGCATGCATGCATGCGTGTAAGGATTTGAGAAGGAGATAAGCCTCCTGGCTGCTCTGTCTCTGTGTAGACTGTCCTAAACCACACAGCTTTGGCTGGAGTCCTCTCTGTCTCACAGTCTGCACTGGGTATCACGTTCCTTCCCCAACTCTTTGCCCTTGGTTATTTGGTAACGAGGGCCAGATTAGTTGCATGTTTTCATTGCAGCAGATGTTATTAATCGTGCAGCTACCCATTTGTTAAGCAGCCAAACATGCTTTCCAGTGTTCCTCTGACCTCACAACTGCACACTGTGTCTTTGTACAAGAACTCGACGGTTTTGTTGATGTAAAAAATAAACAACAGCAATTAATCCGAATGATTTGAAAAGAATAAACGCAACAACACATTTAAAGATGTGGCTCTGGGATGCTTCTCTCAGCGATAGCAGCACATTGCCCTTTTCCCCTGAGCCTCCTGCATTCGCTACAGTACAAGATCTTTACAGTATTCTTCATGTTTTGCGGCATTTCTATTTTTCTCCCCGCTATTCACATGTGGATTAATGTACAAATATTTGTAAAAGCATTACTTCATCCTTGTCCTTTAGTCAGCTAAGGCCCAGAATTTGTTGTGCTCTTTATGACTGGTTGATCAATACTACGTATAGATGGCCTGCATCTGTCTTTTTTCCCCCCCATACAGTGGAGGGGAATAAACAATCCCCGCAAGTGGCATGTGTAAAAGACTTGGGTGTGTGTGTGGGCGGGAGGATGGGATGTTGATGGTGTCACTGCACTGGCTGGAAGGAGGAGAAGCTGGATGTTAATGGATGAAGGGATTTCTCTAGGGAGAGGGCAAGTGGTGGAACAGTCTGCTAAAGCATGCTAATGGGGAGGGGAGGGTGGAGCATGAGTCTTGTCAAGAGCAGAGAACCAGTTGGCAGTACTTTTATTTCCTAAAGTATTACTCACCCTCCATGTGTGGGTTTTACATTAAATGACTGTGTTTAAGGGTCACAAATGAAACTGAATGCAGGCTGTGGTAGTGCCCCTTCATATTTACATCATGGGTGAAATTAGACGTTTAACACCTCATGAAGACGTGCGTGTCATCCATCATATCTAAATGTAGTGAGGTACAGACACCACCCTGTCCGCTCTGCCCACATTAGTCATATCCAATCAGATTTAAGACTTTTTATTTTACCTCCCCTTAACTAAATAACTGTCAGTGTTATTTTGTTAGATGCTTTTTAAGATGGCAGATTCCCTCCTGAGTCCAAGTGTTTTCTCTCATGCTATCCCAGAGGCCTTGTGGTCTCTCATACCAGGCCTGGTTCTGGAGTTTTCCACTGAGACCTGCCTTTGAAGATCCCTCTGTTGCTGTTTTTCCAAGTCAGCAGGAATAGTGAAGTGCTTGTGGAAATGTCAGTTCTTCAAGTTTTTCCTTAGGCCCTTATGGGGATAGGAGTCTCTCAGTTTTGTATCTGGACTTCATTTGAGCTGTCCGTCAAACTGTGCAGATTCCTTCAGCCGGGCTGGTTGCGCCGTGCCCAGAGCATCGTCATTGGGCTAGTGTGTGAACCCGGCTGCTAAGGCACTTCCTCCTCTAATCCCTGGACAAAGTCAAATAAATATCTGTCTCCTTCAGAATGAGGCGTCTGCCCACAAGCCGCTCGGCCTGCTCACTTTTAGTCAGGAGCGTTTAGATTATTTGACCTAACAAGCATCTCTCGTGTCACAGACTCACCTACAGATTTGTTTTTTCACAGTCACAGTATCTGATTCAGTCTTCACTTTCTCAGCTAATTCCTTGAACAACACCCCACACTGCCCCCACCTCTCTCCTGTTCCCCCCAGCAGCACTGCTTCAGCTTTAACCATGGGCCCCGACCCCTGCCCGCCTCTCCCTCTGAGGCCACTAATGGTTTATTTTGTGTCAAACCAGGTTTCATTTTGACTTGCTGGCTATGATGGATCCAAGAGGGTTAATGTTTTTAGGTTGTTGTTATTTTTGAGAATGGTCTGGACAGTCCTCTGTTCTCCAGATTTACCTTAGAGTTGCTTACCTTGGGTGAATGACCTCATGTATTTACACTGAGTGCCAGTACATGTTTGTCACTGCTTTCAAATAAAGGGTCAGGAGAGATGGACTACGTTTATGACACTTCAGGGAGTATCAGGGCCATGGTGGAGGCAGCAGGCTGCCTCTATTTACATTTTCATTTGCCAGCTGTCAGGAACGGGCTTCCCTTGGTGGCCAACTGGTTGCTTGTACCTGATCAAGGGGCCCCTGACTAGAGAGAAGGGTATTGGGGGAGCTTACTCCTTGTCCATAAATCCCATGATAGATGACCTCATATTAGAAAGGGTCAAATTTAAGTTAGCTGATTCACAGAACCTTGATGGACTTCAAGGGTGTGGACATGCTACAGCTTTCACATCAATATAGTGTTAAGTGGCTTTGAAAGGAAAGTGTGTTGCTGATAGATTTTGACATGGTTAGTACTGTTACATGAGATGATGACTTGGGGTGAAATTCCTTTCAAGTCCACTAGGTGGCAAATCATTTAAATTGAAGATCTATTTATTTATTTTAATATTTTTTGTTGTTGGTGTTGTTGGGCATCGCATCGTATTTGTAGGATCCTGTTCCAGCGCTCCACTTTGACCCACATTTGGAAGCAGCTTTCGGACCAGAGGAATTCTCTTAGAATTCACACTGCAAGAGCCGAGGATGATCTTAGTTCTGTATAGTTTTGAGCACTTGTTGCTTGCTTTGCGTTCGCTCTTCTGTCCAGTTCATCCCAAACCCGCTCAAAGGTGTTTGAGTCTGGAGACTGTGCTGGCCTTTACATGATTTAATGCCTATGGTCTTGTTCTCTTCTTCTCAGGTAGTACTGACATACCGTTCGTTCACTTTTGCTGTTCAGTTCATTCACCCGACTTGAGCCGCTTAAATTTCTCTAAAACTGAGCACAATGGGGGCGTTCTAAAAATTTTTATCGGTAATATGTGTGTAGAGCAGTCGCCATGGTTCCTCTTACCAATTTTGTCTTTTTTATACGATATATTTCATGAGAGGTGTTGGGTAAGAATGTGGGTAAGCAGGGTGTCCCATGTAAAATCCCACCACCCTCCACCCTGGATCCAGTCAATGACAGGCAAAGCTGCAGGGGGATTAGTGGTAAAGAAAGACCCTGGACAAAGTGATGATGTTGACTGTGCACCGTCAGTTAGGTAATTTTCCAACCCTAATTCCTGGACTAATTCTTTTGTTCCTCTTTGCTTGGCTTTGCATGTGTACGTGTCTAGTAAATTCTTTCTTTCCCCTCAGGTGTAGGTTGAACCCCTGATGACAACAAATACATTTGTCTGTTTTAAATTATCTATTAGTTATATATAGTATTAGATATAATTTAGTAGTGTCCCACTTATTAATTGATTCGTTGCGATTTTATAGAAGGTTAAACCTATGAAAACACTCACTGACTTCTTTGCTGAACTGCTTAATCCTCACTACTATGGTCGTGGGGAGGCTGAGCCTATCTCAGCCAACACTGGGCGAAGGTGGGTACACCCTAAACAGCTCACCAGGCCATTGCAGAGTAACAAACAACCATTCACACACACATCCACGACTAGGAGCAGTTTGGAACAGCCGATTAGCCTAATGTGGATGTCTTTGAACTGTGGGAGGAAACTGGAGTACCTGGAAGAAACCCACGCAAGAACAGGGAGAACATACAAACTTCGCATAGAAACTCCCGAGCCCAGGACTCAAACCCAGGACTTTCTTGCTGTGAGGCAGAAGTGCTAACTACTATGCCACTGTGTCGCCCCCTATGAAAATAGATAATGGGAAATCTGAGGTTACCAATTGTATTTTAATTTTATTTTTTTCCAGTGCAATATTTTGTTTGATAATCTACGTTATGCCCAAAATTAAATTGAACAGGACAATTCAAACAGCCCAACTGTCTGAGCTTTTCTTTACTTTAAAAACACCATCCTGTGGTTCCTGTGGTTCCTTTGATTTTATGCCTCAGTTGTCACTAATGAATGGTGGTCCTTTCTTTTACATAAACCAAACTCCAAACTGTTTCTCATTTGAAATGAACCGTCACAAATCATCCTTTACTGTATACTTAACTCCATTCCATTAAGCCATGTAAACATTAAAACGCTACAGATCTCTTGTTGTGGTTTTCGGGCTTGTTCGCTTTCTCTCTCATTTTAACTTAGGCCTCTTAGGGTTTTTGTTTATTCCCCTAGTGTGTTTTCATATCTTTGAGTCCAAAACGTTGCCTCTTTATGCATGTACTTGTGTCCGTTATGATCCGGATCTGTTAAATGGAGTTTACATTTATGTTATTGGAGTGCTTGACAAATATCTGTTGGCCCTAGGATGCAGCCTTGGTGGACTACTTCATCAATGAGTCTTCAGCCAGTTGTTCTCTGTCATTTGCTAAAACATTTTGGAACTTGTTCCTTCCCTCTGGCTTTAAGGAGACTAATTAGAGTGATTTTCCTAAAGGACAGGAGTACAGAGACGTGTTTACACCATCCTGCTATTTAGCTTACTACTTACCTCACCTCTGTTCTGACCAAAGCTTAGGACAGCTGTCTGGGCCTCTGATTAACCTGGGCTAAAGAGGACACCCAGGACAATAATTAGATAAGGTTTTCAAGCAGCACAATTCAGGTTTGCGCCCTTCCTACCACTCCCCCATTTTCTTTTTGCCCTCTCATCTGTCTTCAGGTCTTTTGTCTGAGGCCTATGGTTGAGAAACAGAGCCTCTCATCTTATTATTCTGTCATTGGATGTGATGACTAGAATCAGAAATCAGCAGTGGATTTGAACGTCACTCATCAGCTCAGCGTGGGGCAGCTTTGTTGAAATTCTTAATGCCATTCCACAGTTTGATAGTGCGAAAGAGCTAAAGTAAATAATCTTATATCAAGATTTTCAGGCTCTCAAATCAAACATACTAACGTTTCTAACGTTCTAATGCTGTAAAAGGCATTTTGGAAAGCATACTATTGAAAAACAACAATAAAAAAAGCGTTATGGGTAATTTTATAGGAATCATGAAGTTTATATAGGATTACAGCAGTGTAAAGTGCTTACTGGAAATAAACACATTTTGGTTACATTGCTAATGTTGCATGGTCTGAATAAACAAAAACAAGGATGCTAAACGTAGAAACCAATTTCAGCGTGTAAAAGGGAAATATTTAACTCACTATAAAGTAAACTATTCCTTTGGTACAGTGGTGTGATGTAACTAAACATGGATCTGATGATTTCTGTGCACAGAACAGCAAGTATGTGCTCATACTGTAAAAATGAAATTGAAATGAAATTTCACAGTTGTATAATTGTAAATTCTTAGCTAGTTCATTCATTCATTTTCTAAGCCGCACAATCCTAATTAGAATCGCAGGGAGGCTGTGACAACCATTCACACTTACTCTCACACCTAGGGGCGATTGGAACAGCCAGTTAGCCTACTGTGCATGTTTTTGGACTGTGAAGGAAACTGGAGTACCGGGAGGAAACCCACGCAGGCACGGGGAGAACATGCAAACTCCACACAGAAACGCCTGAGCCCGAGAATCGAGCCCAGGCCTTCTTGCTGTTAGGCGGACATTCTAACCACTACACCAGCGTGCTGCCCCTTGTTAGCCAGTTTTTATTTTCTGGCTGCTAAAAGTACTTTTATGCTTTGCGTGTATCGGAGCTCCTCCATATTACATGCCGTGTGCTGCATGCTGGTATCTGCTGTAGGTGTGGTGAGGCAACTTGCACTGATCTGTGCTTCTCAAGTCAGTACCAGGACTATACAGGCCTTGTCTAACCCCATGTCTCCCCAAAACATTTCTTAAATAGGCCACCAGGAGAGGCCTGATCTTACCTTGCCTCCAGCCAAAAAATCCTGTGCTGATGTGCAAGCCTAAGCCTAAGGCTGCTTAAGCCTCTCTCAGCTCTCTGCTCTGTTGATGAGGCACTGAGTGGAAGACAGCAGTGTCTCTTGGAGCCTGATGGAGTCGACGCTGAGCTCCTCTTAATCACCATTGCCTGTTCAGCATGCAGTGTCTTTGGTGTACCTGACAGCGTGCTTGTTCCAATCTCTTAACCCTGCCAGGGTTCAGCCTTCTTTTGCCACCAAATCTTTAGGAATTATTCTTTGGCGGCACCCGTGATTGACAGAAGAGGAGCTTATGTGTAATTTTGCAAAGCGCTTCCACTGTTCAACGCTCAATTTGTTCAGGCTTGTTGGCAGGGTAGCCATCCCTTGAACAAAAACAGCCTGAAGTGCCTGACTTTGAGGGCTGTCACCCAGTGAAGGAAACTCTGACCTCGTTAAGAAGGGGAAGCGATGTTCTCGTCACTTAGAAAGTTCGAGTTAATGTGTATCTCTTTTCCTCTTATTTCTAGATATATATTTGGATTTTCATGTTTACTGAATTTGCTCATATTTACTGTGAACACTACGTTTTACAGCCAGGTCACTGTATGTGATATAAATACTTCTCCCCTCACAGAAAACGCTCCGTATAATTTATTTTTGGTTTGGGGATATGTTGGGATGTTTGTGGTCTGGAGCCACTGCCAGCCTCTGAGATGCTTCTTCCCTTCGTCAGCTTAAGCCCAAAAGATCTGTGGATCGTTGTCTTCCGTCACATGACTCTCTTAAAGGGTTCCCACTTTGAACTTGAAGGAATTTTATGATGCAAGTAAAAATGTCAAGTCTGTAAACAGTTTGATTTGAGAAGCATGTCAGTTAAATGACTGGTTTATGTCCTCTTTTAGACAAGGACGCTCAGTCGCACCATATGAGTTTCAGGCACAGTTTGGTTGACCTCCTCTTAAAAGTTTTATCACTTTTATCTATGGGAAGCCCTGAACGAATGCTGCGTTTAAAACAAGTCTGCTTTGTGCTTTTTTTTTTTTGCTAATCTTAACATGATATTGTGTAAGGAATGTTTTTATTTTTCCCCCTGCTATCCCCTGTTGGACAACCCCCCCCCAAGCATTTCATGCCCTTGTATTCCCTCAGCTCTTGTTTGTCTGACTGGACCACCCTTGCTTTGTGTGTGCAGGTCTGTGTATTTGTTGTCCTGCATCGGGATTTGGTGACTGCAGTGGGGGCTTAGAAGGGTTGCTCACTTTTGAGATTTAGCAGGAATTCACTGGGGATCCCCTCCCCAAGATGTCACTATGTGTCCACTTTGCAATGCAGGACATTGAGAGAGAAAGACAGGATCTTTACACAGTGAGAGCAATGGGATACCTGAACCCATTTGCCTCTGCATGCATGTTCATGACTGACTCTCTCTCTCTCTCGCTGTCTCTCTCTTTTTCTACCCTCTCTCTTTCTTTCCCCCGACCCTCTCTCTCTTCAGAATAATGCGGATCAGGTAGCATTTCAAGTGGGAGGGGGTCTGTCTGCACTGGAACAGATTCTGCAGGTAGTCACGGCTGCCTCCACTCCCACAGCCGTCCCACGCATTCCACTTAAGTGAGTACCAGCTCTCTTTCCCTCTCTCTATCTCACACACGCGCACACGCGCACGCACACACACACACACACACACAGAGTCATTTCAGACACAGTTGTAATCTTTCTTTTGACTTTTTTCCCTCCCAAAGCTTAATGTTATTTGTAATTATTTCATTTTAAATATTTATTAAAAGAATCTCTTTTGTCTTTGCCACAAGGTCAATTCCACAAAGGTATTTTATAAGGGGGAAAAACCTTCCGGTGCTCCAAAGATTTTATTTTCATAATTTATTCTGATTAATTAATGAGCTGGAGAAGCGTTCTCTCCGTGCATGACCACTGATCATATTCCAAGCTTGCAGACCAGCTCCATCTCAGCTGTTTGGACAGTTGCTTGTTATCCAGAAGCTCTTCCCCACAATAAATAGTTACAGATACATAATGAATAAGGATGTTCTCTGTTTGGAAAATAAAAAGTAGTGCATTTAAGTCATCCATTTCTCCTTGGCTTTGCAGCCATGCAGAGGACACATTTATCGAGTGCGTCACACGAAATGGAAGTGCGGTTTGAATAGTGGCAATGGAGTCTGTGGGGTTGGCCACTAGATAACCTCACACAGAGAGCTATTTCCACTAGAGAGAGCCCTTAATGGACTAGAATGGCTTCTCTCTCCATCATTAGCATTTGCTTTTTTTTTCTGAATATCCCCTAATGGAGGAATGTTACTTATATTTATAATGCTTTTACAGGCCATCTAGTGTTTATTGATTTTTTTTTTTCTTTCTTTCTTTCTCCCACAATCTCTCACACTCTCTCTAGCTCTTGCTTAATCAGTCATTAATTTTAGAAAATTTGAGAGGAAGTTTAAGATTGGAATGGATTTTATGAACTGAAATGGAGGGAGGTTTTGGAGGAGGGTAGGTCTGGTTTTGGCTTGATTAGCCTGTGTGTGGTTGTTGAGGGGTGATATGCTCGTGTGTGTGCTGGCTCGCCCGTTCAAACGCTTCCGCCGCTCTCTTCTTGTTTTGAGAGATCCTCTTAACTGGCTCGGAAGGAGGCCCGGATCTTTCGAGGCACGTCTGTCATTCGTACTGGTCTGTTGCAATTACATACTGAAGTGGCTGTTTTGTAAGGATTAAAGAATGTCCTCGTCTTCACCTTCTATCATGGCTGATGGCTGAATCACTTCCCGGTGATTTTTTTTTTTTTTTTTTTGGCTTGGTGAAAACTCTCGCTCTTCTTAAGGCCTATGAGTATTCACCTAGTGTTCATTAGAATTCCTTGTGACAATAAAGTTACAAAGGAGAGTTTTACCTTTTTAAAAAACTTTGAAACCCTCCGATAATGTCCTTGCTTAAACTCTCAACATTGTTCAGTTATCTGAATGTGTGAAACAAGGTGAATGGCTTGTGGACACCCTGAGAACATCCAGGGCCAGTTGTCTGGTTTGTGAATGGCTCTCATCACTGCTTCCTGTATGAAACACTGAGCAGACGAGCATTGTAAGCCAGTCTTATTTCTCCTGACTGTAACTCTGATGTTTTTGGTCCTAATGTGCCCTTTACTTATTGCAACTCAACTTCTTTACTTTCTTTAACCTTGCAGTGCCATGGTGCTGAAACTGTGATTACCTTGCATGCTTTGATTATCTCTGAATGCCCAAAAAGTCAAGCAAGTAACAAATGCCAAACTGTCTTCGTCCCATCTTCCACCCTGACCTCTGTCTCTTTTTTCTTTTTTTTGTGGTTTTGTCATCATCGATGAATCTAAACCGAACATTTGATGAGTGTCTTACACTATTTCAAGCTTAATACTTGTAAGAAAGCGATGACGAGATACTACAACATACAGTATCGGAACTGGGCATGACATAAGTGCGTATAAGCTAATCATTCTTCCTCATCTCTGCTTCATAATGGAACGCGACTGAGACACTAACCATCACAACAGCTCTAGTTTATCTGTTTACTGTAATGCTGGCGTATCGATCGCCTCCTTTCAGATAAGCTGAGTGATTTACAAAAAAGAACAACTGCGGAGATGCTGCTGGAATATTACGCCCCAGGGAGGAGAATACCATCTTGTTAGCATTACATTAATGGGCTAATTCCAGTGCGAGGCTCCGTTAATGTCCCTGTGCTACACTGCGGCTTGGAGCGAAGGGTTGGGCAGCAGGGGAGGAAATGGGGGTCGGATGTCTGGAGCAGGAAGGTCATTACGTTTCTGTGTGTAACGGGGTAAAGGAAGAGCATGCAACAACCTGGACGTTAACCCACAAGTTTTCTGTTTATCTTTACAAGATGGGAACGTAAAAGTAGATATGAAACAGTCACTCTTGTATATCACTCCACTGTGATTTTTCTTGCTAGTAAAATTTTATTCTTAGTTATTGTGTGAGAAAGTGAATTCTGTCAAGGGTACATTGGCTGTTTCATGGTCAGGGTTTTTTTTTTTTTTTATTATACAAGGGACCCGTTTAAGTAGGCACTTGCATATTT
Organism: Neosilurus hyrtlii; assembly: GCA_028564935.1. NCBI lineage: Eukaryota > Metazoa > Chordata > Actinopteri > Siluriformes > Plotosidae > Neosilurus > Neosilurus hyrtlii. The sequence goes on along the minus strand of JAOUQZ010000010.1, from coordinate 12,274,880 downwards.
TATGACTGTCTCTTGTTTATTGCTGTATAGTGGAAGAATTATCTCAGCTACACTAGTGACATCTTTTCTTATCAGAGGAAAATATTGCTCAAATTTTGTCCGAGTACAGAATTCAATTCTCTTCACTGTAATAAAAATAGTAGCTTTTACTTTTGGAGGGGTATTTTCATACAATCTAAAAAGATGTTCTGCTGCTTGTAAGCCCTATTTATAATCTAAGTGGCATTGTCGGGATCCTTTGTCTGTCAAAGATGTCTTCTCCAGAAAGTAGACATTACATGTGGAGGACAGAAGTGATTTTTTTTTTCAGATATGAAGTGTTTTTTCTAAAGCAGCATAGTACTGTGTAGCTTGCTGAAAAATATTATTGGGATTGGATGTGAAATACATTCTGTACAGGAGTTCCAAATCAGCTTGATAAGCAAGTCCGTGAAAAAGTGTCTTCTCCGGAAAACCACAGTGTTTGTTACTGCAGTTAATAATATATACAACTAATGTTGCTTAAAACCTGAGAATTCTAAGAATTCTTTTCAAATTTACTACAAGCAGATGTACTTATTCTAGAGACCCTGTACCTGTTATAGCTTTACCCAGTGTCATTTATACACCATTGCTCCTGTAGCTCTGATACTTAACGCGAAATATTCTAGTCTCATAAGGTGTTGACTGGTAACAAAAAATTTAATTTAATAATTAACTTAAGTTGAGTTCTACACATATCACATTACTTCATGGTGATAAAGATGAGAGTCAGACTCTGTTTGTTAAGAGAGCCTCTTGTATGCTGTAGAAAGTGCCAGATCCCCTGAGACGAGACAAGGAAGCATATAGATTAAGCTGTAAAGTGGTTTTTTGCTTCTCTCGTTGACTTCCCTCTCCCCGAGGGATAAAAGTGTGTGGCTGCACTTGGAGGTGTGTCTGGTTTTAAGATGAGTCTGTAGAGCATTCGAGCACATTCTCTGGTCCCCCAGTAGGGGTCACTGAAGAGGAGAGAGGGGAGAGCGAGAGAGCTGGGCTCATGACCAGGCTCCTGTCAGCACACAACTCTGAGAACAGGGAATGGAGTATGATTAAGTCACAGCTATCCCAGCGACACACGCACTGAGCGATGGTGGGGTGGGTGAGGGGGGGTTCACTTCTAAACAGATTTTGCAAATGACTTTAAGGAAATCAGTTTTTCTCAATAGACTGGAGATATATGAAACTTTCTCCAAGGTCAACAGGTCTGTGAAAAGGTTCGGAAATGGAGAGCACTTTGCCCCTGGTGTGGCCCACTTTGCACTCGAGCATCCTGTGCTGTCTCACTTTCTGAGTGCTGTTCGCGAGCGCGGCGACACGGGGCTGCTTGTCACCTCACCTCCGTGTCACACGATGACTGAATGTACCCGCTGAAAGCTTCCGTCAAGTGTGGTTTCATTTCAGGATGCCATTATGCTGCACACGCGCATGTGTGTGTACGCATGCTGTGCGGTGCGTGACAGAGCACCCGAGACTTATGCCCCAGCTTATGCCCGGCCATTTGCCGAACACCGGGAGGAATGGATGTCTTGGAAGCAGTCATGATATCGGAAAAGATCAGTGGCAGAATCAAATTAAATGTCATTTGGATTGCAGTGAAAGAAAGGATTGTTTGACAAGTGCTAGGCGAAGGATTTGCTCTTCACCTTTTCGTTTTGGCTCTAGCTTTTCCTTCCCCTCAAGGCCCCCCTCCTTTTTTCCCCTCTCCACTTCCTTTCCAAATGCAGGTATTGCAGTCAGGCTGAGTACTTGTTCAGATTTCTGTGTTTTGCGTACGTCAAGCCTGAGTGGACATATAGGAGAAAGGGGAAGATTATATTGAGAGATTGGGAAATGTGAGCTTCTGGCCTAGGTCAGGCTATTTCCTGGTTGATAACCCAGTTACAAGGGGTGCAGAAAAGGATCTTTACATGTTGCTGCTGCTTAGCCACCACATCCAGATCTCTGGTTTTGGGTGCTCCTTCTCCTAACGAAGAGCCCCCGTGTTCCCATGCGGCTTTAGTTTCCAAATCTGTACACTTTTGTAAAAGACATGTTTTGGGGCAAATGGGGCATCTACAAGTGATACCCCCTCTCATGCCCTCCATATCCCATCTTTTCCTGCCATCTGCTTGTTGTAATAACCCTTAGATTTTAGAATGGGCTACAGGGGTTATCTGAGCTCAAAGGTCAATATAGTGACCCAATATCTAGGGCCACCCAAGCTGATGAATATACCCCATGGGCGTGATGTACATGTGACGGAGAGGGTGCAAAGGTGTGGCTGTGAGAGAAGGGCTTAAGCAGTCCTTTACTGTTTGTCATGGTGGGCTAATCAGAGGGTAGGTCTGCTTGGGTGTCTGAGGTTAAGCTGGTTAGAGTAGGTGAGGAGATTACAGCGCTTGTTATCTACATCTCTTGGTTTATCCCTTCCTCTTTATCTCTGTGATCTCTCTCTCTCTCTCTCTCTCTCTCTCCCCAACCCTTTCTCACTCACCACAGCCCCCCTTCCTTCTTTTCCTATACTCTATAGTCCGTCAGTGTAGGGTACCTTTGGAACTTAATCCTATGTCTACAAGATAAGGCTTCATTATGGCCAGATTAACAATGCGCCTGTTGTTTTTGGGGGCAGCCTACAGTCTGCAGAATGGGCACTGAGCACCCCGGACCTTCCTTAGGCCAGTTAGCACTGTCAGAAACAGCAGTCTGTCACAAGGAATCTCAGAGCAAGGAATTTTGCCTCCATGAACGAGTGGCACATGTGGGCCACCGCTGCATACTCCTGAGTAACATGAGAACAAGTACAATGGCACTTTACCAAATTGCTCATCAAAATCTTTGACACGAGCTGTCATCATCAGGGAGAGGGGGCTCGAGATTCCATACGCAGGCCTGGTGTTAGGTGTCATGCTAATCACTCTCAGTTAGGCGAGAGCAAGTCTGAAAAAAGCAACCGGGTTGCAGCTTCCTGTTGCTGACAGGAGTGTGACGATTTAAGTCGTTTTAGCAGGACAGTGACAGCTACAACTATTTTTGAATGTGGTCTAGACTGAGCCAGCCAAGTTCACCATGAGATTTCTACCAAAAGAACCATTTCAGGAACCTCAGGAGTATTTCCAGCAGAGGAACCTGATCCAGATATTATGAACGTGAAACTTGCTGTACTGAATATCGCTGACTGATCAAACGTAAGCAAAATCTTAGGCGATTCAATTCCGTTTAATTTGTATAGCGCTTTTTACAATTGACATTGTCGCAAAGCAGCTTTACATAGTATAAACAAATGTAAAAAAGAATTTAAACATTTCTTCTACAAACCCTACGCATCCCTGACGAGCAAGTCCGCGACGATGGTGACAACCTCCCTCAGGTGTCACGAGGAAGAACCCTTAAGAGGAACCAGACTCGGAAAAGAAACCCATCCTCATTTGGGTGAAACCTGATTTAAAAATACAGACCAGGTGGTTATACCACAACTGCAGGTCCTAAATCATTTTAACAAAAGAGTTTATATTTATATCACCAGCAGTTGATCAACCCTGTGATAAACGATTACTAAAGCTTGTTGTATACTGGATGCAGCATGTCATTAACAGCAATGCTTCCATGATGGCAGAATGGCCAGAAGACTTGCAGAAGTAGAGATTTAAAAATTTCAGCATTCTGAATTTGCGCAGCTCCTCTAATTTCCTCTAGGCAAAGTAGAGATAGTGTGTATGTATATATATTGTGTGTGTGTGTGTGTGTGTGTGTGTGTGTGTGTGTGTCTATATATATATATAT